>JAVFBZ010125432.1:0-15072 GCA_032466195.1 Katharina tunicata | reverse complement strand
ATTATAAGAAATTGATGATGATTCCTGGTAATCATAAAAATTAATTTTTTGTTTTATTTTTCTTGCTATTTGAAGCTGCAAAAAAAAAATGCAACCCCCCAGACATGGAAGATTTTTGAGCCCGTCTTCTCTCGGACTCACCATTTGAAATATGGTGAGTCCAGTTTCTAGCACTACAGGTAGTTTTGCTCGTGCCCACTGATGCCCACTTTATAAACAGCACAGGTGCAAAAACTGTCCTTTGGCCATAGATCTCTTTCTTAAGAGATCATGTGGCGACAACGTAAAGGAAACATCCTTGTGGACAATATCAAACACCACACAAGTACATAAAGGAAGCTATATGAAAAGAAGTGTTGTAACTCATTAGATTCTAGCATAGCATTTAACCCTGTATTGCATATAGTGATATCATTTTCTTTTGTTGGCAAAACTTTCAACTTTGCAAACCCAGAGTTTGTATTCCAAGCTTCTCTACATCACTTAAATTGTTTGTTAGGGGGAACATGGACACAAGATACTACATGCTGACTTCCTTTAAAAACTAATCCAATCATAGCTTAATTAATATGTGAGAGATTTTTTTAACTCTTAGGAACAAAATGGCTCAAATACTATGGGATATTTTCTTTCTTGGCATCAATCAGAAGTCATTAATAAGACTATATACTACACTGATTGGTCTTATACACTGAGGTTCATGTATGTGTAATTAAACTTCATTTAAAGCCTAGAACAATTCTTAGCTCAAAGGAGTTCTAGACCCAACCTTTTTCCTTGCCAACATACATATAAGCTGTTTACATAAAGAAAGTATCCTAAATTGTACAGCGTACAGTTACAGGATAGTTATATGCTTCTGAGACTAATGACTAACTAGGCTTCACTCTGAACACCAAAGTAATTAAACTTGATTTCATCAGTAGACGGCACACAGCTGGCATTCTCATTTTATTTTCCTCACCCTTCAAAAACTTGACTAACTCCTTAATTCTGCCCTTTATCTTCTCCCTACCCTTACTTAGCTACCCAACTCCCCCCTCCCCCCACTCATAGAGAGGCACTCATTTTTTTTCATGCAGTTGATTTATGGTGCTGCTAAATATAATTTACTAATTAAGAAAAAATATAGTTACAAATTATTGTAAAATAGTTTGACATGCTTTCAAAGGTTTATTTTATTAATTTATTTATTTAATCAGTGTTTAATATAGTACTCAAGGATATTTCAGTTACTCAATGACTTTGCATTGGCAGTGTATGGTGGAAAACAGCACTAAAACCCCTTACAAGCCACCAGTGAGCTCCGTAGCTAACAGAGCTTTTTAGGGTAGGAAGTACCAATTAATAAAACAATGGCCGAACACCATTTGATCGAACAGGCTGAATATCTTTAAAAAGAAATTATACAGATAAGTTAATGAAAGCGTAAATTTATTGTCAGTACTAATTGTTGGAATATAGTGTTGTCATATAAGCGAAATATCCACCAATCAATCAATCTTAATGATAATTAATAATCAAATAGTTTCAATTCTCTTCTGTTAGTATAGTATGTGCAATTCTTTTCATTTCCTCGTCAGATTTATAACCAACTTACACAAAGAATTTAGCCCTGGCTTATACCTAGTACAATTCATGAGATGCTTCTAATGTTGCCTCCCCACTTCTCAAGTCTTCCCTCTCCAAGAATCTCTCCTCGTTATCAGATATCTCTTATGTCTGTCTCACCTCCCCTTCCTTATCAAAGGATTTTACTCTCATGGCAACCCTTCGGCTGACATTTGCTTCTTCTCAAAGATTTCACTCTGGGTTGTTCCCACTTACTTCCTTGATATTCTGGTAATGAATATGTTTTATACCTGACTGCAGTGCAAGATATTCATACATTTGTATCTGGGTTAATGATGTAGTGATGATTATTTCTAGTATTTGCGATGGAGGGAAACATTTGATTTTTTAGAAAAAATATTTAAGGACGAGTATAAGCGCACTTATACTTATACTTAACATGCCAAAGATCAGAGCCATTTCCAGGCAACAGCTGATTTATTGTATTAATTATCCATGTTATTTGTACAATGCAGAGATAGGACAATTTGTTTTTGAAATTACAGTTTAGTTTAATGAATCAGTTGCTTTTTCGGAAAATTCTGGTCGTTTGATTTTTGATAAGAGTTCATCTGAGTGAGACCATGTGTAGAAGAACCCTGACATGTTAACCTCCACGAAAGCACCCAAAACAATCGCTTTCAAGTTCCACCTTTCAGTCACACTTTTCCCGCATATCAATAGCCCTCTGGCTAAGGACAGTATGTTCCAACCTTTTCATGCTGGTTTTACTTAGCACCAGAGGATCATTATTTTTCTAACAGAAGAAAACACATCATATGTTATGGTTGCTATTGTTTGTCTATTTATTGTTGGGATACGCTGCCATCATACCCATTGTAAAGTCAAATACCCTTAAGCAAGCCATTATACTCCAATCAATCGGTCCCATATAACAATGTTTTCTAATTCCCTAGTTTATCATAAAAAATAATTGAGGAAATATAAAAAGCTTGCCTTATATGTATGCCTGTCTGCCTGCAGTGTGTATTAATTTTTAATTATATTTGTCTTTGTTCATTGAGTGTTCAGGTCAGGTAGGGCAGAGATTTCCAGTTGATCCTTTGGTTTCAGCAGATTTCATTGTAAACAAAAGCTGTCACAACTCAGTTAAATAAGCATGGTAGTTGTTGGGCCCTTCATTGAACAAAATAGACTCTAAGCAGTTTAACTTGCCTGTTATAAAGCCTGCTTTTTTAAAAATATTTAAATGGTGCGAACTTCAATTCTTTTTTTATTATGGTTTCACACTTTAGCTAAAGTAAATAATTCATTGAAATAACTGTTATTCAACTTTAGTTTCTATAACACTGACAAGTACTCACTCCATGAAAAAAAAATCACAATTATTTTTTGCACTTTAGTTTGAAATCACAAAGAGTCTTTGCAAGGCTTGTTTAATGGAAGTTGAAAGTAGAACCGAACTTAAATATTCTTAGACAACCAAAGATTAATAAATTTGCAATGTTTTCCCACTGAATATTTAATATAGTCTATATATAAATCACAAGACATAACAAGCAATTTGTCATCACACAGTAGCCAGACTTGCTTGTCTTAGCTGTACTCATTTCTCCCACCCTAGAGCTACCTAAAGGGTACTGCTATGCCCCTTAAATTTAATCTCTGCTCTGTTTTAGTTGCCCTGTTTATGATAACAAAGCTGGGTACTTGGCCTCAGGGTTCATAGGCTCTACAATCAGCCCATATGGTACCCTCTAGGTTTTGAAAGCCACATCCTCTCCTAGACTTATTAGTAGATGAGATTGACCATTATTAACATGCAGAGCTGGGATGTGCCAAATAGGTATTCCCCTTTTCTTTTTACTGTTGTTGTACAGATTTTTAGTTCATATCGTTTATATTGTAGGCATTTATCACAGTTTAAGTGACAACTGAGTCATTTGTTGTTATTTACTATTTTATACTTTGGACATTTCATTGGATTTGCATCAGGGCCTACTCCACAGTTGCTCAGATGAGGATTGGTTGCTGATATAAGAGCTTAAACCCCTAATGGCAAATTAGAGATATTCCCCCAACATGGTGTTACCTCATCTAATCTCAGATTAACTTCAATCACACTGTTAATAGACACAGGGAGGAGGAGCTAGGTTACCATACCAACAAGCCTAACTTGTAATTGCCCCCTAAATGTGCCAGACCCCTTCAATTTGATCTCGTGTTTTGTAGCCCTCTGGCTAAAGGGGCACTGGAGGAACATTTATCTTTCCCACAACAAGAACACTGTTCAAGTGACTTCACATAAATGGTTTTGTTAGAGTCGCCATCTACTGTTAGAATATACCCCCGTCATATAAGTGAAATATTCTTGAGAACGGCGTTAAACACCAATCAATCAATTGTTTATTGAGCACTGGAACATGTTACATAAACATTTTAAAATTTTGGGCATATATGTAGTTTTTGTTTGAAAGAGGAGTCTAAGTAACAATAATTGATATATATTTGTAGTTGTTGGGGTTTTTTCCCATGGTTATAATGGGTTTACAACTTATCAATCAGTCTTTTTCTGGTCATATATATAATTTGACATTTCAAGAAATTTGCCTACCTGTATGAAGTGCGCCTGGAAGATATACATGTTATAAGGAATACAAATAATAATTGGTTATTTATTTTTATGTTTATGATAAAAAAGTATATAGATATATTGTCTATGAGTTCTTATGGTTGTGTAGCAGCCTGTTTGTTAATAAAAATAATATTTAAAACATAGATAAACTTAATAATATTCAATATTTTTCATCTGTTTAATGAGAACAATTTTGTTAATTGTAAGGAAGGGCAATATTCAATATTGTAGAAACTTATAAGACTCAATGAGATTTGGTTTACTGGTATAATAAAAAAAATGATTAGATATATTTCCATCTCTGCTGACTTAGACTAAAATATAAGTTAAGACAAATACAAAACATTGATTAATAATTAAAAAGTCTCAGATGATTTTGTTAAAGAGCTACTTATGAATAAAAGTAAAAACATATATTTCAAAGAAGTATACGGTAAGCTGACTACCCTAAAATCCAGTAATCTTTTAATTATTAATAGTAATTATTAATAAAGAAGATCCTACGTTATCAGATGGATGGTCATTTTGGCCAGAGGAATCTCATTCATCAGTAAAGTAGCTTTTTGATCAATCTATCAATGTGTTTTATACCAAAATTCAACACATCTGAAGCTTACTTTTTCAAGAAAGAAATGTTTTCGGCTGATTTCTCATCCCATCCCTGGAGGCTATAGAATGAAGGTCATATATTTTTTTTCTATTTAGTTCAAATTTATATTGTTGGCATTTATTTAAGAATCAAAAATAAGATATACCACAGAAACATTTGCTATTATATTGATTTCAATAAGGAAAGAGTATTAAGCTAAATAATGTGGGTGATAGTGACAAGTGAGCAGCAAAGTTGATATGTATTCTGATTTCGTTTTTATTTACCGAAGTTTGAATCTGCGCTTACATTGTATATGTTATTATTTATACTTAAAGATGAGGAAATACAGATCAGATGATGAAAAGATTAATTAGTTAACACTATTTTAATTAGATTCATACCTATTATTTCATATTTATTTAACAATTTTATCTAGATGAATCTGAAAGTTCAATTTCAGACTCATCCTGGCCTAAAATACACTTAAAGATTAAAAGGTGGTCTTTATATAAATACAACAATTACATTTATCAACTCTATTTTACAAGCACTATGATTATTTTAACTTCAAAGCTTGTAACAACTTCTGGTTCAAAAGAAGCGAAGGGTTTGTTTTCTGGGTCCCTCACAGCAAAAAGTTAAATCTGGCATGGAATAGGTCACAAATCAAACAATTCGCTCAAGTAGAGGGCTACATGAGATGTGTTATGGACTGTAATCACCCTCTGTAGATAATAATGGCCAAGAGAACATTATACAGGACAGCCCTCTATTTATCAAGAGGGGACCTTTCTCTCAAAGCTATTCTTTTAGATATGAAACTGCCGAGGTCGTTTTCTCAGAAAAAGATGTGAAAATCTCTCTCAAGAAAGCAGCTATTTAGCTTGTTTAGCCGTTGCAGGGCCTATGAAGAGCGGGACTAATGAGCGCATATGCGGCGACTTAATCACTCAGGGTGCTAATGTAACGCCTTTGTCTAAAAGCTGAATGTCCATTACTAAGGAAACAGATGCGTGAATTTGCCCATTTCCGCCTCTAATGGTATTGATATATACCCAGACAAGTATGCCAGATTTATATTACTTACAATCTTAGCTTTTATCCTAATGAATTTAGGGCTGAAGATTTGGCCCGCATGTTTATTGAAGCTGGGCGAGACGGCTTTTCTCAAAGGACGGAAACTATAGGCGGCCCTCTGGTGAAGGGAACTAAATGACCAGTTTGGATGAAAATAATATCATAGTCCCATATCTGCCTAAGCTCAGCATCCTATATACAAACAGAGAATAATAGTGTTTATGAGCAGTGGCTTTTGATTAGTTTGTGCTGGAATAAACATACATTTTTAATATCCGTACCTATAGTGAAAACGGCTGTATGAAGTGCTCAGCATTTAAACAACTGGTAATAATGGCATTAAATAAATATCTGGTATGTATGTAACACATGTTTTAGAACAATAAGAGGCCAGATATTTATGTTCAAAAATAATATGTGTTACACCTGTCCACCATGTATTGATTGTAATATATATATATATTTTCTTGTTCAGTTATTGCATTTATTTTTCACAAGTCCACAAGTTATTGGTAAAAAGTATTTATATTCCAATGTTTATTCAGGTTTTATTAAATTGGTCATATTTCCCTTTTTTTCATTTAGAAAATTGGACTATGCATTAGTGTGTTTAATATATTTTTGTATCAATGTAAAAAAAGAAAATTTTGTGCATAATATACATATAATTGACATCCTCCACTGATTCAAACTGAGGACTCTAAAGTTAAAGCTACTTCATTCTTTTGCAATAATCGGTGTTGAATCTTTTAATTTATTTTTGTTCTATACTACACCGAGGATTACATCACAGATTTGATATGTTTTTTTCTTGGTGTTTAGTACTTGAGATAATTTCGCTCACATTATATCATTCTTTGGAGGAGTGAGCCTAATGCTGCAAAAGTCCCGTCTCAATGAAACATAGATTTTGAGTTAAGATCTGCTCGTGTTGTCATATGACCGTTTAGTTTTTTCATAAGGGTTACGGGTTGGTATGGTTCAAGGTTAGGGTTAAAAATGTACCCCAAACCTCAAGTGAAAATGCTCTCTGACCAAGCTTTTAAGCCTAGTCATACTATGTTTAGTTTTCACTGGAGGAACATACCCAGTTGCAGATTACGGACCTTGGCAATAATCTTACATGCAATTTCTGATCTTATTAGTAACTTTGATTTTTTTATGGTAAAAATGATAAGAGAGACTATTGAGGTATAGAAGAGACTTGAGACCTTGTTATAACTATTAATGAGACATTACCACCAAAACAAGATTGCAATGATTTAAGTGAAATTTACCGGCAGTACACCAACTTAAAAACATATCAACTTATAAACATGATCAATGAGGTATGCTGGCCTGAAATTCCACCAATTGAATTGTGACTAATTAGAACTTAGAGAACATTACTGCTATTGCTGTTGTTTAGCTGCTGAATGATGTGTACAGACAGTGCAAGGACATAGCAAAATATGCAAACAGGTCTATACTTTAAATTATTATAAGACTTTAAGACTGGTTATATCATATATTGTGATCTGCCATTGGCTCAAATATGTCACGTGGTCAATGTGTAACCCGTAATATTGACTCGAGGTGTATTATTCCAGCTGTTATACAGTTTACACCTCAGCTAATTTCAACCAATCACGAGGACTATTTTGTTTTCTTCTTTAATTTGATCTGTTTCAAAGATGTTGTCTGCTTCGATCTCCGATGTTAAAAACATGATTTGGTACTCGGATACCAGATGATAAGGTATGCTAATTTAATGATCGTCATGTAATAAAACAGTTTAGGTCTTTTAATTCCGTCTATAGACCCACAGTAGTCATATAGAAGTCGGCCTCTGGCCACCGTCTGTCTATACAGTGTATCATCTTCTGTGGGCCTTTATAACTCCGTATACACCTCATCAAAAGTCCATAATCGTATTTTATATTCTTAAAAGATGAAACAATTATGTCATATTTTCACAACGCACATTGGTTTTTATTTATTATTTGAGTATGGACTCCAGGTCCAAAGGCTATATATACTGTTATGCTATATCAAAGGTGTTGTGTGTTTTGGCCCCAGCTTTGACAACTCATATACTAGGTGCAAAGGTATGATAGTTTACTGATGATCATATAGGGTCATAGGGTTTCTCATATAATAAAATAGTTGAGGCCTGTTGATTAGGTCTATCTATACTGAGTTATACAGACCCACTGGAGTCAGATAGACCTTAGCCTTGGCCTTGGTCCATATCAAGTTCTGTGGGTCTGTATAACTCTGTATAGCCCTCATCAAAGACCGTAAGTGAATATTGTATGGAATAAATGTTCATGGACAACGTGATTACGAAATGGTAAATTATAATTGTTCAACTAGTCCATGTTTTTTGTAATTCGAAACCCAATCAGAAAATTATAGCCTTGTTAGATAAAACACTTTGCTTTTCTCCCACTTTTATCTTTTTGGCCGGTTGTTTAATGAAGTGTTTGTGACTCAACCAATGAAAACTGCAGGTAGTGCCTAGCTTCGTTAGCAAGCGTATTTTGTTTCATGCATACTGAGAGGTTTTATTAAACAGATAATGAAAGAAGCAGGAAACTTGGCTAATCCATTTATCTCTCTGTTGTATTAGCGTCGGGTTTCCAGTCGATGCGAAAATATTAATTACTACTTTTGTTGGGATTTTTTTTTATCCGAGCGAAATGATACATGAATATTTGCATAGTTAATGAGTATCACGGAAGCACATTCCATTAGTCTGATTAGGGATATTGTTCATTGATAGGATTCTAGCTAACTGGATTCTATTACGGCGGCTGCTTAATTGTGGTCACGTCACCAATTTGAGATTTTATAAGATTTGGTATTCTGCTGACATGATAGTGGTCTTAGCGAGGTGGGCATGCAGGGGGCTTCATTAGCGTTAATCAATCAAAATTAACTTATCACAAAAATTATAAGATAAGCCATGTGTCAGACACAAAAGTAGGTAAGAGAAATTGTAGGCAAAAAGTGGATGTACCATACTCGATAAGTTTGATAATTTCCTATCTCTCAAAACCAAGGCATTGTTGAAGGTTCAGCTTTTTAGTGGATGGGGCAGACGCAGGCTGGTGGTCAGTTCTTGTTGTCCTGAGGTTCCTCTGTCTATTAGGGTGCAGGAAGAACCAACATTATTAGTGGTGCCTTTCTTTGATAATTCCATACTGTTTTGAACAGATATGTGGTAGAATGTTAGCTATGGTGGAAAGACGGGAGGTTCCTATTACCTGGGTGTCCCGAAGAGAAGGGTCAACTTTAACGTAATTTGTTTGGGATGTCTTGTACTGATAATTTCAGATTTTGTCCGATTGCATCGTGTTAGGATTCCTGTGATATCTTGTCGACGTTTTGTTTTTTGTCAGTGTCTTTGATATGACAGTGTTTATTTCTTCATCCATTGGGCGAGAACAACTTCATCTGGATGTAAAGTCAGAATCCGCAAAGTAGACTGACCATTTTATCCATTAAGTTGTGTATGTTACCCATCAAAACTACTGGTTAAATAACACATGTTTACTGGAAATACATTTTCTCTGAACAAAAACATTAAACCTTGCAATAAGCACCAGATCCTACCTTCTTTTGATCCAAGCTTAAATTTTTAACTGTACAGGTATTTTTGTGACTTTCATCTGCCTCACTTTTTACATTTTATAAACACCAATGACCCAAGGTCATATTTAAACAAATAAATCATATGTGCAACTTGAATCCCCAATTATTGAATGGACTAAACAAAATTTTATCATAAGCTATAGTTCATTGTAAAAATTGGCTTATTTCTGTTTTTACTGGTGTGTTTCCATATATATAAAGGTTCCCGAGTTCGAATATCGACAGAGGCAAGCAAAATTGTCTTTCTCTACATACATGTACATGTAGACTACATTTATATCAAACATATTGTACATCTTAGATCTATGTAGAAACCAATCACACAAAGCAACTTCAAATGTATCTTGTAGAAGTTTAACTGGACTTTGAAATGTTAATTGTTGATACATCTACTTTTTTCTTTCTTTATAGATTTTCTTGTAAGGATTAATGATGTAAGAACAAAAGCTTTCTTCTTACAGACAGGTAAGTTCACCCTTGGTTTTCATTAAAAATCTGATATATGGTGAAAAATGACATCATTTCTGCCTGCAAACAAAACCATTTTATAAGCCCAAGGCAACATTTCTGTCTGCAAACGAAACCATTTTAAGTCCACTGCAACATTTCTGTCTGCAAACATAACCATTTTATAAGCCCAAGGGAACATTTCTGCCTGCAAACGAAACCATTTTAAGCCCACTGCAACATTTCTGCATGCAAACATAACCATTTTGAAGCCTATGGCAATACATTTCCATTCAATGCTTAATTCAACGCTTAATTCAATGCTGGTATTCAATGCTTAAAAAACTAAACTGTTTTAAGCCTATGACTGTTCTTAAGCATTATAGAAGTTAATAAATAAACACAAATTCATATCAAACTTTTGAAGCTTCAGTGCTCTCGGAGCTAAGGGGCATTAGGAAGCCAATTTTTGTGTAGTCCTTGTCATAATGTTTGCCAGTGTAGCTAAGGGTGGTTTTCTTGACCAGTTGGGCTAGCCCTCCTTCATATGAATAAAATAACCTTAAGTATGGCACAAAACCCCAGCTTAATGAAGGCTTAATGAATACAAATAAGATGGTAAGTTTATTGACTTAAACAAGCTTTATACTTTCAAATATTTGTTGAGTGGTAGAATTAACAAAATTATAGACTGGTTGTATAAATGTCCAATGGGCTATTATCCCAAGCTATTGCATGGCATGGCAACATGTTGCAGTAATAAGCATCATTTTAAACTCTTTGTTTTTTTTGTTTTGTTTTTTTTTGGACAAAAGATTTGTGAAGTTGAGATTTGTGGATAAACTAAAATACTTCAGTTAATTGCCCACCGAAGTCTTAAAACTCATTTGTAAGATTAATCTGTCCAAGAAGAAAGTTTCACTTGTTTCTGACAGTTTATATCCATTTCTGTGATGGCTAATGCAGACATTAGGTGTCATAGTGTCAAAAAAAGTTGGCCTTCATTCAAAGTGACCTCTCTAATAACTGTAATTAACAAGGTGTGTTGCCTGGGGTGATTTGGGGATTGAGGTCACCTTGACCTCTCCCAAGACTTAGTGGTCTTCATATTTTTGTGTCATGACTTGTCTATGTAGGGGTGTAAAATTGGGGCTCCATTGGGTTATGGAGCATTTGTTTGTTTACTGAAGAGTAGTAGTTGTTATGTTAATGTTGTTGTTGTTTGTGATTCCAGTCTGTGTCTTACTTTCCATTTACCTGATTTTTTTTTTAAAAGTTTATAAAAAAAATCAATCAAATTTTTAAAATAAAGATTGCATAATTCGTTTAAGTTTATAATTAATTAAAATTTACACAACTTTTAAGAGTCCACTTTTCATCTATTTTTCTCTGAATGTAATTTGATCTGCTTGCAGTGCTAATCTATGAACTGTAGACTTGCAGCTTATTTACATTAGCTACCTTAACTCTTTTTTGTAAATCAGTTAATTAATCAAACAATTCATATAACTAAGCACCAAGCCAATTATCAATCATTTCATCAATCTTTCAATCAATCTCCCAAATGTGGAAGGCTGGTCTTGAAGTAAATTTAATATTTGTAGCTGTTGTTACAGCGTGGAAAATATACATAAAATCCATTAAATAAATTTTAGACTTCATAAAACTGGTCAAATCAATCAATCAATCAATCAATCAGTTAGTTTTTTAATTTCTCTTTTTAATACATGTATTTTTTTAATAACAAGGTGTTGTAAAGGGCAGGTAATTTGAATAATTTACCTGATCTCAACCTGAAATTCACCTGTGTGAATCTGGGAGCCATTGATTATTTTACCTGTACCTTACCTTTTTGATCAATGATTGTACAGCTGCCCGCCCTTTCAATGTTTCTATCATAACTGATTCTCATAACATTAGGTCTGCCTTCAGAAACAGTAGAATTGCTTGATTGATTGACGTTTTACACCATACTTAAGGTTATTTCACGCATGTGATGGCCTGCCAGACTAATAGGTGATGTAAACAACACTGGACACACAGACGACACCACAGGACATTTAAAGGTCAGAGCACAGTACACTTCTCTGTGATGCCCCTTAACACAGAGAGTACCAGGAGCAACATGCAGTTTTATAATTCCTACAAAATTTGACATCGTAAATAGGTCATGTCATTAAGGATCAATATTTGTTGTACAAAGTTTTATTAAACTACCTCCACCTCCAATACAACAGTCACATCTGTAGATATATGTGTAAAGGTTACCAAAGTTGGGGGTGGTGTTATGGGGACCATATACACTTTCCTCAGTCATGTGTGGAAACTTCCAAATGACCTAAAAGATACCTTGTAACACCAATTGACTATGTACATGCTTGCTCCAGGATGCTGGTGATTCAATGCCTTACTCCGAGAGATGTGGGTCGATTCCCATTGCCTCTGATAGGATGTGTTCAATTTAAAGGTCTTCTCCCCGAAAAGTTATCTAGGTGTCAGGCATTTACTGTTGGAAAGACGGTGGTGGAATCCAAGGGCTTTGGTTTGATTCCCACAAGGTTTTCAGTCTGTAAACTTGTCAGAACTAGACTCTTATCAAATAAAGAGAGTGTATCCCAAATTAACAGATCATTGCAAGACAGTACTGGTGAAAACTTTGCCCTATAAAATGTCAAGTAAATTACATTGTGTTCAACATCATTGCAAGGACCAGAAGTTACATATCACTGTAGGACATTTGGGGTAAAAAGTTGAGATTATCCTATAAAGTGTCTCCTAAATTAACTCTGTGTTCAATATGGGTTGCAGCTGGGATCAGAATTTACATATAACTTCAGGGCATTTCCTGTGAATAGTTGAGATTATCCTGTAAAATTTCTACTGATTTAACAGTGATTTAACATCAGTATGGGTTGTATGACAAACCTGTATAACTGAACAAAATGTCCATCAACATATTGTAAACATTGCTTTGTTAGTTTTTTTTAATCATCCTGTATACCACCTGCATCAGTTTCAACATCAGCCGATAAAACAGTGTTAACGAGCTAAATGACCTGTTTTTAGTCCAGGTAAATGTATCAAATTGTCAATCTTAATTGATTGTTAACATAAAATACCTGCATTTCTTAAGATATTTGATGATAAGAATTTAAGTTTAATGTGAACTTATGACCCACAAACTGCCAGTTACTGCTTTTCTTACCTGTTCTTGGGTGTTTTTAGAACTGCCATATGTAAGCTGACCAAAATGACTTGGCTATTGTTGCATTTCCTTCTACAAAATCTTTAGTATAGAAAAGTATGCAGTTCTTGTCTCTGTAATAATAAGCCTTTAAGTTTCTGGTTCTATATATGTCGCTCTGGTTTTATTTGATTTTCAATGTACTAGTTGATAAAATTACTAGCTGCTCTTTTGTCTTTAGGAATTGTTAATCTATTATTTCCTGGAAAGAATTTGAATTGATATGTGTTGCTAAAGATACATCACACTGAACTGCTAATATCAGTTTACTTAAACTTTAATGAATCAATCACTTTGTACTACATGATGTGAAGTTCTTTTTATGCAATCTTTAGGTGTGTGTTTAAAGTTGATGGTCACAGGTGTAAGTCTTGTGTTCCTGGAGATGATGCCCTTTGGCTAAGGGCAGTCTGTTTGGAGGTCAAATTTATGGTGTCATACTTAGTACTGGAGGAAGATTATCTTTCAAACTGAGCTAACCCTTCAAGTGCCCCCACATTATTTGTTTGTGTTACTGTCAATGCTTATTGTTACCTCGCGGACATATAAGTAAAATACAGTTGGGGACCGCGTTAAACACCAATCAAGCAACCTTGGGCTGGTTTTCTTTTGCTTTTACTTTTTATGATTTAATTAGTCCTTCATTGAAGTAACTGGCATTAAATCTTTATTATAATTCTATTCAATCCAAATATTTGTGTAGAATTTAAGTTATTTACATTGAGTTTCTGCAGTTATTTTGTGGTTAATTTATTTTTGTTTTAATTTTAAATTATATGTATGTCTGTTTTATAAAACACTGGTTTAACTTAATAGCGTTGTGTCTATGTAATTTTGTGTCATGTTATGTACATGTACATATACAGTTAATGGTTTTAGAGCTAGGGAAGGCGACAGAAAAAACCTATTACGCTAATGAGCTCGCCAGGTTTTTGCAATAGCCTGTGTTATGCAGTATGGCATTAGACGGATGTTAATTGAGCAAAAAGCTTAAAAAGCGGGTAATTTTCTGCAGTAGTATGGCTTGCTACCCCCACCCCACTTCTCTGTTCCCCAAAGCATTAGCCTGAAGTAAATTATTAACCTTAATGAAGCATAGACTATAATAGATGAGAAAAGGATTCTTAGGAAATAGCCTGATGAGCCTCGTTTGTATGGCTTAATATACTGCAGCACATCTTCTCCGTGATCGTAATTAGTATAGATTAATTAATCTCTAAGACAACGCAAACGAAACTCGAGACAAGATCACACCACCGTATTAATGCCTTGCTGAGAAGAAAAGATGAAATATGGTATCAGCTCTTTTGAAATTGGAGGAAGAATAAGTGTAACCATAGCCTTGTCTTTATCATACAGTTTCACCCCAGTAGACAATTTTGACAGAAATTTTATACCGTAGAGTATTGTCATGTTTCTTACATGCTTGTGTTTCTGCTAAATATGTTGTAGTTATTTTCTGTAACTTTGTGTGTTGTTTCTGAAGAAGTTAGACACACATTATGAACAAGAAGTTGATGTTCTGTTTGGTGGATGGTTGGGTGTGAGCCTTCTATGTCTTGGGCCCTCTGGCTAAGGACAGTATGTTTCCAGATTATATTCATACTGTCATACCTAGCATTGGTGGAACATACCTTTCCAACAGCCATAACATGTAAGCAACTTCACATTTTTGGTTGTGTTAGTTGCTGTCTGCTGTTGGAACAACCGCCGTCATATACAGTACGACCCACATCAAAACGGAAGTCTAACGCGTTAAGAGGCCGTTAACTATCCGTTAGGTGTGCGTTAACAACGCGTTATCACGCGTAAGAGCTAGGCTGTTCATTTCCTGCTGGGCCGCTCAAGTACACACGAGTCGCAGCGAGA
>JAVFBZ010125340.1:6847-19235 GCA_032466195.1 Katharina tunicata | reverse complement strand
TAATCATTTAGTGCTTTCATTATATGTTGTTGTTCAGGAACAAAATTCAGGAACATTTAGTGCTGTATATAATGTTGTTCAGGAACTAAGTTTTAAGTTTGATGATTTAAACCAGTCAGCGGTTCAATACAAAATGCACAATGACATGATCTGCACGTATGATACCAGCACCAAGAACAGGATAGTGTGGTGACAACAAGATACCTGTATATCTCTGATCATCATGGTAAAGTGCATTTTGTGTTGACCTGCTGGTTTAACTCACCATGCCAGCGTTTTCAAAATATAACATGTTTGTTCTTTATATCTTTACACCTGAAACAACTGTAAATCACTAAATATTTTTTTTGTATTTATAAATGTATTTAAGGCAGTGTTGATTGCTTGATTGATTGGGGATTTACGTCGTACTTAAGGTCATTTCACTCATGTACATGTATGTAACTGCGTGCCATCCCAGTGGGTGAAGGAAAGCACCCACAACAACACTGGCAACAGACAAGGACGGGACCCCACCACAATTTGGCCTACTGATGCCCCTCAACTCAGAGGGCACCGGGGCACAGAAAGCTCCCGCCAACCACCTGCAGGCAGTTTTAAAGAATGTAGCCAAAACCAGGACAGTCTTAGTTAGTGGGTTTAGAAAATATACAGAAGTTATTGTCCTTATGTATCGCGTATGTAACATTAAGTAAGGAAAATTACATGTCCTAAGGTGCTGAATAACTACCTAGGAAAAAGAGATAGGAATGTAACAATGGTTGAACTTTATAAAGCAGGTCACTTATAGAACTGGCTGTAGTATTATATAAGGATGTACAGTTATTCTGTTCACATACATGTACAGATCTATGCCTTTGGCAATAATCAGTCCAGCTAACAACCTTACATATTCAACTTGAAGATGTGCTTAGAATTGCATGTACACTCACAGCTGAAGAGGCAGAAGAAAAAAAATAGGGGAGGGGGGATTCTAAGAAATCTAGAGTTCATCAAAGAAACAGAAAAAGGTAGAACTAGCAGAAGGTTTCATCAATATTTTATCAGTTTTATACCCAAATATGATTGTGTCTTCATACAAACATTAAGTAGTTAGATATTCGTCTATGAGCTCCAATGTGAACCCTATTGTTCACCTGAGGTGGTGAAAAATTTGATTTTTTTTTATTGGTACTAACAACTTTTTGGTTCCATTTACATGTAAATCTCATTCAGAGATTAGTTTCTTGCATAGTAAAACATTGTACCTAGTAAACGAAGAATAAAGTTAATATACAGAAGTTCTTTTTGTCAATATTAAAAGAAACGGGGATTAATGTTTTTTTCTTTTTAAACGGAAATACAGAAGATGTTTACCTTCTTCCATGGCCATCTGTCCTGGTATATCTGTGTCATCTGTAAATCCTGGGTTACTGTAAGCTTCGGCATGATCGCCTGCACGGTGGGCTGCAGACCCATTACCTTCTACTGGCTTCAACTGTTTCCTGCCAGGACAAAATACTGGAAACAAAGAAAAGTGTTGTGTTATTTACATGTTGTATACCAGGAATGACAAAGTATAGTCACTCTTGACTTTTGCCAACTGGTATCAATTGTTAGGCCCTATCACTCCTATGGCACAATGGCCGAAGTAGAAGACAACATGGTTACCAACTCTATTAAGCTGACTCAAAATTATAATCCAAAGTTTCAAATCTTGTCTATGGTCCTGATTAGTAAATGCTGCTAAAAAACATTAACTTTGTTAAGTTTGTTAAGCGATTTTAGAGATTAAGATTAAAATCAATTTATTTCAAGTGAAAATGCAGATGTAATTAATAATGAAAATCAGAATATATGTGAATGTCATTTACAGTGTAAGTTTAACAACCAAACCATCAAACCTGTTTGATTGGAGTTTTATGCTGTACTTAAGGTTATTTCGCTCATATGACATCGCGCCAGTCCACACAAGTAAACTATTAAGTGAACTATTAAGTGAACAATATCAGCTGACAGCGAGTTCACTTTAAAATGTTTATTAGCCGACAATACACCAATATAACGCTAGTTTTTCACACATGAATTAAGGCTAATATCAGAATCATGATTTTGTATCTGACTTTAATACAAGAAAACGGTGCATTGCCAGTGTTTGGAGGAAAACCATGCAGGGAGAAACCTTGTAATAACCCTCGATCTTTGTAGACAAATACAAAATTGTATGGCACAGTACTCAATTCTAATATAAGCATTTGTGCTTGAAAAAAAAGAAGCGAAAATTATCAGCTGATGCATCTGTGATGTTTTATCACAATATCTGACAGTTGTGACTTTCGACTTTACAAGTAAATCGCGACAATACACGAATAACGCTGACAACAAATTATACCTATATATTTTTATAAATATAGAGAAAGAAAAAAAGATATATCGCGCTTTACCTCAGTACGAAATAGAATTTCGTAAAAAAGCACCAAAAACATTTTACCATCAAGGTTTCTGCTTCATCTTCCCTCTAATTAAAAGAGTTCCACGCAAGGGTGGATAACTCTTTGTTTAAATGTAAATTCGGGTACCTAACGTTTAGTTTCCTTATATAAAAAGGTGAACATGATAGATTGGGAAACCTTGCTTCTTTTTGGATGCCTTTATAAGATTGTAAGGCGCTGTTTTGTTTTTGACAGTTCTACAGCTAGCTCTAGTCTAATACAGGTGTTGCTACAGTAGGCACATAAATACGGTTAAAAGTACAAATTGGCATGTTTTTAACTACCGTAGGGTCTATCTCATCTTGTCTAACCAAGAGTTTTATTCAGAGCCACTCGACATTACAAGCCTTGGCGGACCGAGCATATATTACCAGAATGTACAGTGACACCATCCGAGAATAAAGTGATCAACAAATTGCATACACTAATTATGGCGTCACCCAAACTACGTTCGATAACCTCAGGTAAAATCTGATTGGTGAAAACTCAACCAATCAATTGCACCTGTAAATTCTGATCTCGATCCAAAAAATGTTGTAACGTAGAGTAGCTCGGAAGACAACTCTAGGCTACAAAAATTTAACTATCTACAACTGAAGCGTTAACTTTTAAGCGGTTCTGATTCGATCAGCATCAAATGAATAAGTTTTCCAAGTTATCCTGAATTTCATGCTGTTCTTTATTATCAATTAGAGGATGTTTTGATGAAGTGATCTGGGCCAAGACATTGCTAACACAAATTTTATAAACATAGGATTGTAAAGAATAAGACACGAAACTAGTCTAAACTCGGCATTTAATAAAAGCGCTGGTTTGTTGATCAATTTGCCCTTCTAGCCAATGCATCAAAATGGCCTTTATTCCAGATAAAGAAATAGTTAATAAATTGGTGGATTTTCGCTTTTGTTTCTTCCAGTTTCTTGTTAAAAATTCTGGAACATTTCTCTTTGTGAATTGGCCTCATGACAACTTAAAAACATTTAGATTTATACAACACATTGAGGAGCTACACAATGACATTTATTACGCTTCGGCCTTTCACATTTTCTCCGTGGAGAGAATTAGGCTATTCAGAAACTATGTAGGCCTATTCTAAGAGCGGTCCACACGGGAGCGTGTTACACATCGGAGCATGGTGGAACATGTCGTTCCAGTCAGTCCATAGGGGGCCTACAATGTTATGATGGAATTTGCAAAGTACGTGACAACAATTGGAGGTAGCGTGTCAAAATGTTCGTTTCCTTGTAATACAAAAAAGGCTACACACAGGATACGTTTACAGAAATGTTTATTGCCCTGTTCAAAAGATGGGTTTTAAGCCTTTTTTAAAACTAAGATATGAATATAGGCATGGACTGATAGACGTATGCCTACCGACAACTAACATATTTAGAAACGTTCCTTCTTGAGACAGTATGCTTAAGTAGTAAGTCTATAATTTAATACCTCATATACAAGCGATACAATTAATTAATTAGTTCTCAAATCTTTACGACTTGATCTTTGTAAGAAACGTTATAAGGTTACAAAATTACGCCCGTTTAACACACAACTTTTATCTATTTGAGGAAGAGCACAGTTAACACGTTTCTACGTAGAAGTAATTCGTTCTAATTAAAAGTGGTTAATAAACGATAAAGAATAGGCTTAAGGGTATCGGCGGGGAAGCAATATTAGGCCTATCCTCTTTTTTTCTTATACGTTTGATCTCATTTTCAGTCACTTTAAAAGGGAAATGATATAAAATTCAAATATATCAATGAACGTTGGACATTAACCGTCTTGTAAAGAGGAAAAATAGCAGGATTGTCAAAAACTATATATTTTATAACCGGATTCAATTAATATATACGGGTCACTATATTGTATCATATATGAGTCACCATATACTCGCAGTGTTCTTAATTCAAATCCCTGCCGGCTCGTATAAACCACTTGCATATCAGGCACGGTATATGTCGTTATCGTGAACTGTATAATTGAAATCACTACGTATAATGTAATTTAATGAATATTTAAGCCTGAATGCAGAGTTTAACTAAATGATGCGCTTACCTAAATGGCCCAACTATATAACTAAGCTGCCATAAGGATTTATAGCTTATTACATTCTCCTAAAATAGATCCTTTTTGAAAATGACATGAATAAATCAAAGTTTATTTACACAATCATGGGAGGATTTTTTGTAAAATTTAATACAGGTATCGACAGTTCATATATATGCCAAGTTTAGCATCGGTGGATTATCCATAATTTAAAAGGCATAGGATTTTTGAAATGTATAGACTTTCTGACGGCGTAGATAGGCTATCCTCCGATATCGACTGTGAATGTTTATATTTTACACTGACGAATAAAGAACGATAATAGGGTATTCGGCCCCAAAAAATTGTTTGTGCCATTACGGTATCCATACATGTCTAAACTGCTAGAAACTGGCAACTGAAGGGGGTATGCTTAATTTATCGTTTATGTCTGATGTTTTTGGCGTGAACCACTGGTATAAGTGATAATGTTATATTTTTAAATAACCTAGCACCATACAAAGAATGTTAGGGAGGTTTTCATTGCGTCCCTTAAACAATTCTGTACAGATTTTTTTCTAGAAGACAACAACATTAAATTTATGGAGCCTCGAAGGCTCCCAAGCCATCATGTTATCTCCAAGATAGCCCATTCAAAAGGTGTTTTACGGTAACGGAGCTTACACTAGAACCCGACTTTAATCCTGAACTGGAGTGTGAAAACTCGGAGAAAAAAAACCCAGCAGTTCATTTAGTGCATAGTTTAGGATTCATGATAGTAAAGTATTAGGCGATCCCGCAAAGCGAAAACACATGAAGTCAGACTACAAGACGAATCCCGACCTGTTAGGGCCTCCTTTAATCTGTGATTGGAAAAGACATATTCTATGGAGCTGGTTGCATAGGCCTATAATGTAATAACCCCCTTCGCCTCAAAGTATTGGGTTAATACCGTATCGTCTACAGAAAGTATTCAAACTTTCAATGTTGATGTTAGGATTTGTCACGGTCTGATAAACATGGAATTTCACCAGATCAATAATTGTTCACGCACTAGTCATTTTCACATAGAGATAGTATTCACTGAATGAACCGCCATTCACACCTCCTCACGCACAGTTGCCATGACCTTCATATGGTTTACAAAGCAGTCCAATGCGTTTTTGGAATGAAGGGCGAAGTAGACCGGAATAGAGTTCTTGTTACATAGCAACCTTTTCTCGCGTTTGGTGAAATGTACATTTGCGTTCTATTATCTCAAATATGGCCGTTTCTTATTTTTTTTTATATCAAAACTTATTTTCCTTTGTTGGTTTCTTTGAAAATGAAAAATAGAGGCCTGGAAACATCTGACGAGTTATGTGGTCAGGCACATTTCTTAGGATTAATGCACCTTATAAATTGATTTCCGTAGCGAAATAGCCCATCTTATACATACTGAATACCTCTCGTTTATATGCTTACACTTTTTTTCTGCATGAAAGTTGAATGTTCATATTGTAACAGCTTTGTAGTATACATTGATCGTTTTGTAAACATTACATCAACGAATGCATTTTGTTAGGATGTATGAGTAGGTGTTTTGTCAGCTGGCGTCTCAGAAACATTTCAATAGTATTGCTTCCTTTATCTTCAATATTGAAAGGTACGACTGTATTGCGTATAACTTCAGATTTATAACCAGAAGAACCATGTATATAACTATAGCTCCTGACAAACGTTTTCCCAGATACAGGCCTACTTTTCTGTTGAATACTGATGACATATTGGGCGGGTAATAACTCCACTACTTATCATATAAATCCACTTCGGATACCAATATATATTTATATATGTGTTACATGTAGATCCTATATCCATGCATATATGTAAATTCATTAAACATATAGTTCCACGTATATTTGTCTACCCTAAAGTTGTCCTTTTCAAGACTTCAATGTATAACTTAAAAAATAATTGTGTCGTTGCAGATTATCTGCATGTCGTAGTATATGTCACCGTATGTGTATCAGGACATATGCTGTTAATTAATCCATCCAAAGGTTTCTATGTACACGAATGACAGGGCTCTTGTAAATTAATATCACAAACAGTTTTACACAATTTTGATTCATCAATTCATCAATGTCTTTTCGATAATGCAGGTCAGTACTCCACGTGCCATACACCAAATTATAACTAAGTTTCACCTGTACAAAGGCCTAAATTTCTGGAGAAACCATCGTAGTACATCGTATCTTAACGTAGGGTGTTACGCAGTGGCAAGAGACGACAGATTGACAAGACTTCGTGATATTATGGGATTTTTAAAAATTAAAATGTGTCAACCAGCGCCTCTCGGACCAATAAGGGCAACACGGTCTTCTTGAACACTGGGTGCATTGACTACGTCTGACATTTGTTTGCTATACATAGTATGATATAGATATAGGTATGCCGTATATGCATATAACATTCGAAGAATACATGGACACCCCTTGAATATTTTTATTCTGTGGTTAAGATTTAAGTCAGACCAACCATAGACTTATTGAGAACTTCTAATAACGACACGTCCACACCTTCTGTGCTGTGACACAATTGCTGCCGTGATGCTGTGGTCTGGAGAAGGTCGGAATGTGCGGTCTGACGGGGTGAAGTTTTGAGCTGGACTTGAAGTGTGAGGTAGCGGCACGAACAGATCAAAACAGCTTCTCACCTGACGTCTTCAAAGGCGGCCGCTGGAGAACAATAGCCGATTTCCAGGTAGAAAAACCGCGGCACGAACAGAACGAGCTATTTCTACTCAGGCTTTCAATTTAGGATTTACTCAGTAGGCAATCAGTAAACAATGGAATAAAGAAGGAGATATAATGGTCGTGTGTAAAAATAGTTTGACTGATTTGAGATTTTTTATTTCTTTGGGCTATATTATAGGGGAATATCCATGAATTGAATGAAACAGGTAAAAGCAGGTGAATAGAACAAGCTCATCGACAGCTCATCTAAGTGAAGACGCATAGTCCTGTCATATAAACTGCCACTTCAAATGTGTGGAATGTGCCGAAACAGATACCTGTCATACGTCCATTAAAAAGGTTATAAGTAAGGCGACGTCCAACCTATAGATAATATCAAATGACCACGCGCCCTGACTGATTGCAGTCAGTCCAGCCCGCACGCAGTGTTAACACCCGTCAATCTTATCATGGATAGAGATATATTAGTTGGACATAGTGAATTAGCCACATGGATTTTATTTACCCACCGACACAAACACACGCATTCACAGGTGTATAGGTTCAGAATAAAGTGTTCCTCATATAACCAGGATCTATAGATAGTTAGCATTAGGCCCCAAGTACCTTATAAAATATCCAGGTAGGGCGATGTAGTCTTTTTTGCTTTTGTCAAATCAGACGTGGTGAGTAATACGAAAGTTTGAATATAGCAGGACATGGTTATAAAGGTATGTTTGTTGGAGTTTTACGCCATGCTGAAGATTATGTCACACATATGACGGCGTGGCAGACCAATGTATCAAGAAACCATCCCTCGACGGAACTGGTAGCAAGCTATGTACACGACATCGAGACGACATAAGATGCGAAAAGACAAAACGTGAAGATTGACATAACTGGTTTTATGTTGTCACTTAGCTAAGCGAGTACCAGGCCTAGGGAACTTCCATCAGTCATCCGAAATAAAGGAAAAAATGATGAAGTAACACAACAACAAAAAAGAATGGAAAAGAGAGAAAGAAAGAAAAAAACACCAAAGAAATAAAACCCAGTGTTATATATGCCCACCGTAGATTATGGTCGCCTAGCGTGAATCATTGTTTATATGTTCATTTTACCTTTAACATCACTCTATCATAATGCTTTGTCTGCCACCTGATGTGACTGACCTGATTGTCTCAAGTTTTAAAACGGATAAAATCTTTTAAAACATAAGCTTAATTTATACATGATGTGATGTTATCTATTGTTATCGTAACACCTGCGAGATGATAGAACAGTAACAAGACTTGTGAAGAGTTGGGTAAACTTATATATCTATATATGTAAACATGAAGGGTGTTATGTCAAGGAGATTGGTTAATTCTAGTTTACTAGTAACCTGTCAGGGAACAATTACAAGGAAATATAGTTGTAGATTAACACAATCGAATTCCTGTATTTGTGTGGAGTACAACATTGTATTGATATCTTGTTCTCTGTATATCTGTGCCAGGAACAGGATAGAATAAATCTGAATATGAATCTGCATTTTAAAAAAAACGTACTGAAGAATTTTGCAATAATATGAAAAAATAAATAATTATGAACTTATAAATTCTTTAGGGCTTCAAGAATATCGAGTTTTAATACACGGACAAATCTTACCGAGTTTAACTAAATTACCTTTACATTACACGTTGAACAACGTGACCCAATTCGAACATAGATTTATCTCTTATAAGTTTTATTTGGATCTAGATCTCAATGATTGGGGAAGTTTTGTAGTGGGGTGACATCTCTTGAAATATATTAGAAGTACCACTGATAAACTTCACATAATACAGTAAGGTAACAGTTCCGAAAAAGGAAGTAAAATAATAATTGTGACTCAATACTTCGGTTTATTGTTAAACCACCATCAAGGAAATACTTTGGGAAATACTTTTAAAAATTGTCTGTTTTGTATAAAATAAGACCACATCGCTTTGTATTTCTTTTAGATAAGGCTTGTTTTCATGTCAGAACGAAGAAGCACTCACTTTATATGAGTATAAGACCATGGCGACCATGGCTCCTGGATCGTATTGTAACACCATGCCAATACAATTTTGTTTTAATTTAACTTTAATTAAAAATAAAATGATTTACCTAAATCTTTTATTTAACAATTGACAATTGTTACCTGTTGTTACGTAACTGCAGTGGAATTTCTGCAGGTCGAATTTTTCTTTTTTATAGCTCGTAAATAAACCCCGTCGATTACATTTCTGCAGGTTCTCTCTATATTTGCTCTGTGTGAAATGTTGAAGTGCCGCGAGGAGCGGTCACAATGAAGCGCAAGGTGTCATGTATAGATTGTAATGTTATATTGAGCTCCAATAGGAATAAACGATAGATACAACCCTACGATGATAATTTTTACATTGAGGGTGAGGGGGGGAGGAATATGTTCATTTGGTGAAATTTTTGTTTTAAAAACTAAAATGTCGTAGAATCACGCGTAAAAAAAGTCAATGCTTAATTAATATGTATATATATTTTTCTGGTGAACATAAGCTGTAATTAAACTATAATCATCTATAACGGAATTTTTTTTTTGCCAATTGATCCCTTATTTGGAACAACATAAAGTAACTGATTTGTGAACGTAATAAATTTAACTATATAGGATAATAAAATATATATATTTGTTTTTTTACTTACCAATTTTCCTTGTTTTCCACAATGCAATGAAAACCGCGGCTACAATTAAAGATGCCAATATTAAGGGAACTAGAATACTGGCAGCTATGTCCCCACCACTGAAACACTGGGCATCAACCAGACCAAGGGTGGTTAAGAAAGTTAACACAGTAAGATAATCCTCCATCGTTATGCAGGTGGTTAACTGAATCAAAAAAGGTAATCCGTTTACACTTCTTCGTTCATAATCTCCAGACTAGAACAGGTTAACGATATATGAAAAAACACAGACTGTCTTCTTGTGAGTTAACTGAGAGAGGAATACCTGACCGCGCCCCCTGAACTCAGCTGGCTGCTCACCGTGTCAACGCTCTGTCCCGAAACCGGTCCCTTCAAACACGCAGCGTACTGAGCTGGGCCGTCTCTATTCCTAATTTATCTTCCAAGTCAGGCAAGAGGTGGCAGTGGTTGATGTCTAGAGGAATTATTACCTGCACACCATATTCAATGAGCTAACTGGTTTACAATGACACTGACGGCAACTCGTTAAGTATGTTGATATATAAACGCTTTCACTTGTGGTCTTAGCTGGATCACTTAAACGCCCTTGTTCATTCTATTAACATGTGGCTATGCTGAAATACCTGTCCATGTGCTGTTAACGTTCCATTTTACCTGTGTACGGTAGCTGTATTGTAACGAACAATCATTGGAATGTAGCCTTCATGCTCCAGGCGACTGAGCATGTCGTGTAAAGGGGACATATCTACCTGATGACACTGGCTTGTAGGGGCGATTCCCTCACGGCAAGTTAAAGGCTAACGCTACTGAAGGCGGATCGATGTTTACAATAACGTCTCTCACAACGTTTATCAGTTACTGGGCTTATTTGTCTGATTAACTATTGAACGAACTTAGTATTCAGGTAAAAATGACATCAAGGTGTGTGGTGTGGGCAAGCTGTTGTACTCTCCTTCTGAAGTACGAATGGACTCGTCCGACAATGAATAAGGTCACTTTACCTACATATGTGTGTGTATATATATCAACACATTTGTATACACTATAGTTATTGGCCCACAAAGACAAGAAAGAATTATCTGTGAAATCGCCTTGGGCTAACAATATGCCCAGAAGATTTCATGACCCATACATAGGAAAGACTATATTACAGACTAGGTTAACAAGTCTCATGATGGTGATGATAATAACACTGAACAGACCTATATACTCATCATGTTCAGCCAGACTTCAAACAGATTCGCCACCTGTTAAATGGATTGAATATAGTCACACTAGCTGACATAAAGGAAAATTATCGTAACATCAAAAAATTATCCCGTATGATGAAAAACAGAATATCTGATAACACATGTCAGGAATGAATGCTTATACGTTTTAACGCATGCATCCATGTTTAAATATAAAAATAATGTTAGGTCGTTTAATTTAAAAAAAAAAATTCCTATCGAATCACCATTTTGGACGAGAAGGTAAAGGGACACAAGGCACACCTGGCACATAATTTGGGAAAGGGAAATTCGTTTGTAAACAAAATTTTATTAGAAAGAACGCCTGAACTCGCAAGATGTCCGGTTGTTCTATAGTGAAGTTGTTTTAAACAAATAACTCATACTTAAATAAGATATGTGAACAATTGATACCAAATATGTAATAAATAAAATATGTGTAATAAACAAAGAACACAAAGTCTGCTGAAAAAAAAGTACCATAGCTTCACGAAGATTCAGAATGTAAATGGCAATCCACACTACGGGTTTTGGCCAACTTAAGATACTGAGTAATCATTTTCAATGGGTATTCTTGATATTACCGAATACTTGTTCTTCATCGATTTTTGAAAAATCTATATAATAATGCCCTTCATGGAGAAATCAATATTAAAGGGATTTTCTTACAATTTCCAATTATTCCAAAAATTACGGCAACACTACACTGTACTTCATGGCTGATAATTGCAACTGATCATAAAATTTTATCTGGCAGGTTTATAGTAACTAACCACGGAACCACATAACCGGAAGACAGACTTAACAATTCATGTTCCGATTTCTTGTAAAAATAGAGATTTTGAGATCCATATGATTTTGTTATATGAAAGTTGTTTTGCTGACAACTTACGTACTTGTATATATCAAAATAAATCGATTTAAGTGTATTAAAAAAGTATATTGCCATTGCCCAATGTGTTAAAAAAATTTCAACTGACGCATTTGACAAACCAAATACCATTATTCTGTAAGCATCTTGCTAAAGAGAGGAGAAATCTATAATTAAAGTAAGTCTAAAGAGATCGAGAAAATTGGCAACAGGAAGCCGACTTGTCGTGGCGCCATTTGTTGTGTTCTATGTTCTGAACCTTCAGTATTCTTTGTCAGTGACGTTCAAGAGTGGGTTCCTTTACCCACGGGACTAGCACGACGCCATATGGGTGGAATAACACCTAGAGCTAGCGGGGCCACGGGTAATTATCAGTTTCTACAGCTA
>JAVFBZ010125339.1:18650-47378 GCA_032466195.1 Katharina tunicata | reverse complement strand
AACTCATTGATTCCAAAGTCTAATCTGTTTGGAAACTCATTGATTCCAAAGTCTGGTCTGTATGGAAACTTGTTGATTCCAAATCTGGTCTGTATTGAAACTCATTAATTCCAAAGTCTGGTCTGTATGGAGACTCATTGATTCCAAATCTGGTCTGTATTGAAACTCATTGATTCCAAAGTCTGGTCTGTTTGGAAGCTTGTTGATTCCAAGGTATGGTCTGTTTGGAAACTCATTGATTCCAAAGTCTGGTCTGTTTGGAAAGTCGTTGATTTTAAAGTCTGGTCTGTTTTGGAAACTGATTGATTCCAAAGTCTGGTCTGTTTAGAAAATCATTGATTCCAAGGTCTGGTCTGTTTGGAAAATCATTGATTCCAAAGTCTGGTCTGTTTGGAAACTCACTGATTCCAAAGTCTGGTCTGTTTTGGAAACGCATTGATCCAAAGTCTTGTCTGTTTGGAAGCTCATTGATTCCAAAGTCTGGTCTGTTTGGTAACTCATTGATTCCAAGGTATGGTCTGTTTGGTAACTCATTGATTCTGAAGAGCTAGGCATTGTCATATATATCAATCCGTAGCATGAGGAAAACCTACATAAAAACATGTAAAAAACACCCAGGGAACTCTTTAGTATACAACATCCTCTGACAAAAACCTCTATGGTCGGCAGATAAACTTGACGCCATGCTGCGCATCATAAACAGGGTAATGCTATGCCCACTGAGGTGTGGCTCTTTTTTATTACTAAGGAATCACCATGTTGTGTCACAATGCTAGCGTCATTAGACTGTATAGTACTGTGGATTACCAGACCAATTTACCAGACATAATTAATTGTATATGATTGAATTGATTATTTTCGTAATCTCGTACTTCAGTATCTAAATAAAATGAATAGATTGATTGATACCTTGAAATTATAGTAAATGAGGGTAATTAGCACCAGTATTTCTTGACAGTAACTACATCAGGCCATTGACAGAAGGGAATCCCATAGTCCTTAGCTTAGTAGCCACCATTGCCTCTTGTTTGACTATTGTGATAGTACTGTGATAGTCCACAACACCATTGATATACTATTGAAATACAGTACTATTGCGAAAGTTTTATGTGTAAAAAATTTAAGTTAAAGTTAAGCACAGAATATGTATTTTGAATCTTTAATAATATAGGTTTATGGAATAGACTATCAGTTATGTCAGCAATTTTCTATAAGCCAGATCACAGTTATTGAAAGCATTCTTTTACTTTGTGTAGGTTACGCATTGTTTTTAAATGCTCTATTTTAATGTATTGAAGCAAAATTGTACCAACAGGTGGCACACAATTACATGCATTTAATGTCAACTATTGAAACAATCAATAGCTGGTACAACTATTGATATAAATCAATAGTCCTATGTATTGTTGCACCTCAAGCATCCTTTGCATCAACAGCGTCAAATGATCCTGGTTCTAAGAAACACATTTTTTATTTAATTTAAAGCAGTATTTAAAATTGAGTCATCCCGAAAGTTCCTATATTCACAAATCTAAAAGCTATAGAAAGTTAGTTTTATTGGGGTTTGTCTTTCAGGCGGTTGGTTCACCTACTCACAGTTTGTCAATCTTATTGGGTCGAGGAAACCACCTTTGATATCACTGACGACAAACAATTATACCTGTCAAACACAGGATGCAAAACATGACCCTACGTTAAATTGACATTGTCATGCCCCATTAGAGATTAAAAGCACAGGAAGTTTCTGTCAACCACCTGCAGAAATATAGTAAAATAAGTAGAGTTGAGTCTTGGCATAAGCAGTCTTTTCTCTGTCAGCCATAATACTTCTTTCAGATGTATTTTGTTAATGGAAATAAACACACACTTGTATGCCTTCACAAAGATATGATTTATTTGTCTATTTATTGTATTAGTGTTTAAAGATGTAAAACAGAGTATTTCACTTAAATGTTGACTTTGCATCGCCGGTGTATGGTGGGGAAAAAACAGGATAAAACTACCCTGCGATCTCCGCAGACGATGCAAAACTTCCCTTATACCCCAAGGTAAACAGTGGATTCAAACCTGTTCTGGGAACCTTTTCCGGATAAAAAGAAAGCAGTACAACACAAAGATATAAACCCAGATTATTGGGAACACAGCTCTAATAGTGTATACCGACATTTGCATAGTACAGAAAATGGTAATTTCAGACAATATTTGTCCATTGTATTTAATGTGAACCTCTTAAAAAGAGCAGTTGCCCTTATGCCCCTTATACAACAGTATCACCATTATCGCTTTCAGGAGGGTCTTTATTCCAAAATTGATCCATAGCAGAGCCTGTCAATCAATCTCTATGCAAAGGATTGGCTCAGACGCTAACGTTAGATCTTTTCTAGAACTATACAGACGGTACCTTAATATAGATGAACAACTTGGCTATTCACCACACACACACATATGCTCTTTGTATTCTATAATGTTGCTTTTCTAAACACGAAGCCATAAACGGTGGGCGTTTTGTCCAGCAGTGAACAGTGTGTTTAACGGGTGCCAATTACGTTACATTGTGAACACATTACCGAGTGAGAAACTGACCCTACATAATTTACATCTCCAAACAGAAAGCTTATTAGGTGGTTTATAGGGAATGAAGTTACACGCTTGCTGTGGCGATAAGGCACACTGTCAGGTATTGGATCTGAAGCAATTTGCTTGTCAGGCTTTGGGTGAAAGCAAACAAGCTGCCTACTGGTAGTATTGATCTCCTCACAAAATAAAGACTGTTGTCGGCGGATATTCACCGATACGTGCCCAGTACACTGAAATTCCAGAATACCTGACTGATACTCACTGATATTTGATACACAGAACACTTTAATAGCAGTATGTACCAAAGTCATGGGATGAACACAATCTGTAGCTACATGTAGCTCTGCCACTAATTGATATGTGATAGACAGAACACTGTAAAAGCATTATGTACCAAACTCATTCCCCTTAATAGTCTTTTGCCAGCAAATGTATGTTAATTGTAATTGATATGTGATAGACAGAATACTTTGACAATAGTACATTCCAAGGTCACCCACAGCAAATGCAATTAAAAAGTGATGGACAGGACACTGTTATAGCAATATGCACAAAAGTCATCACCTACAGTAAATACAGCCTTTAGCTACATGAAGCTGTTTCTAATTGCTATGTAATACAGATGCAACTTTAATGGCAGCAGGATACCAAAGAGCCTTACCGTAGCTAGATGATGCTACTGATAGAGAACACTTTTAAGCAAACAAACCAAACATATTGTGTTACAGATCATCAGCTTCCTGATGCCTCCTACCTCAGAGGGCACCAGGGCAATGGAAGCCAACCTGCAACCCACCAGCAGCTGCCTAATATTTGTTGATGTGAACAAATGCAAGCGCTGCACAAAACACTTAATAATAATATACCTGTGATCCTATAAACAGGGTACCTTTAGATGCTCAACAAATTCGACCCCCTTTACAACTTATAAAACTACATTTTATGCAAAGGATAAGAAGTGTAGACATTCAAATTTGAAATTTTTATGAAGTGCAGACTTTAAATTACCAGAAAATGTAAGTTTTAGGTCCAAATTCAATTTTGTTTCGGTTTATGTTTGGATTCAAACTCTTTCCACAGCTTAGTTGTAGAGGGCGCTATGCAATCTGACTACGTATTAATTTTTGTATCATTCTTTGAAGAAGTGAAAAGTGTCACTAGTGTCTTGCTCTGTCCAAAAATCATGTTCACATAGAACTAGGAACTGTAGTGTATGGAACATGGAATAGAATATAAAATCTAGATCAATCAAATAAAGAATTATTGCACAGGCAGCATCAATTTCTGAAGGATTTATATCAATGTAATGTATCCGATTGAATTGTAGAAAATGAAGCTTAGGAGACAAACTGTCACTGAACTGTTCAATCTTGTGGAAGATCTGGCAGCCCTCGGGCAACCTGCTATCGATATAAAATGCCGTTTATTATGTAAGATTCCACATGAAGGCCATGTGCAAAAATCTGTCTCACTTTCTGCCACCTGAGTAAATAAATGGCTTGATATAGAAACCCATAAAGGAATAAATATTTCAAAATGGTCAGCTATATTTGAGAGTTCAGTCAAATTTTAATTCTTTTCCATGGAACACAGGGCCTCAGGTCTTACCTAATTCTTCTTTGCAGAATACTTCATTAAAGATTCTACTTTTCACAAATCTCTACACAAAATGACTGAAACTTGGCAACATCAAAGAAAGTAATTTAAAAAATTGGTAAGAGCAATATTTTACCATAGTTTAGTCCCTAAATTAAGTATGGTTGTATAAGGTTGTATTATGCCTGGGATGTTTCAGAATCACACAAGTTTTTATTTCTGGCAATTTGACCAATCTAATAACTTACACAACCAACTTCTTAGCACTTTTTTGTATTCCTCCATTGGATAGATATTTACCCTTATTTCCGAATATACATGTTGATATAGGTTATATGCAGATAAGGAAAATAGAACATATTTCTATGAGCAAATATGATGACAAAACAAGACAATCTTGTTTCAGCGGCATTTAGAAGCTGGGTATATAACAAAAACCTTATGATTAAGATGGATTTTTCAATATACATGTACCCAGAAGTTGAAAATCCATCTTAGTCCTCATGTTTTTGTAAAACAAGACAAATAATTCATCAAAATATGTTCCAATGTTTAACGCCTATGTTTGAGGGCAGTATGTTTGAACATAATCATGCAAGTAGTAGGGGTGTAACGATACACTATCGTCACGATACGATACGTATCTCGATATTGGCTTCGCGATATGATACTTATCGCGATACAGTACATTCGGCGTTAAAGCTAGCTTAAAAATTGATCCTCTAAAATTTTTCTGGAAAACCTAAAAATAGGTTATCCAAGATGGGAATTAGGATAACCTGTATTCGTCCTAGGTTATCCTGTTTTCATTTTGCATCTGTCTTTTATGACTGTTTGGAGAGGAAATGAAACCTTGAGTACTGGTAATAAAAAAAAAAAAATTCACATGTATGCTGTATATCGCATAATTTTATGGAGATTCCTGCTTTGAGAATTCACAAATAATGCCAGGAAACTTTTTTTAAAGTTTATTTTAAGGGACATCTATGCAATACTTAGCTCCAGTTTCATCCACAATATACTGTAAGGCCCTACTGACTGTCATCAATGGTGTGAGTGGAAAAATCTTAGGCATGGTGTTAGATTTATTTAAATTATTTATTTGATTGGTGTTTAACATGGCATGGTGTTATATAGACACCAAACAAATAAAGAAATAAAGAAGAAAGTAATTTATCATTGCATAAAGAATTGAAAAAATCAGTGATCAGTAGGCCTACCAGACAACCTCTTACAGCTGTATGTCTAGTATAGCGCACAGTAAATGTATAAGTAATTGAAAAACATAGGTACTTTCGAGAGTTGATCATTAGTTACACCTTAGGTAGCAGTATGACTTCAGAAACGCATATTAGGGATAATTTGGAGCTATGAGAATTTTATTAAGCTTTGGAGTTCTTCAAATCCAACAGACCCAAACAAGCACACAATAAAGTTGCATTTCTGTCAAAAATATAATTGCATATCGCAATTGCACAGTTTACAGGTTGTGTTCCTAATGATGTTCATACCGTAGAATGCCTCTTTTTACTAATGGCCTCCAATATTAAGTTGAAACATTTTGAAATTCGATCAAAAATTACGGTCACGAAAATTGGACCCCGTATGATGCGAAGTTGCCGATCGCGGTAAAACATTGCAAATAAGTTTTATTCTTTCTGATGAATGACGACTCTAAAAAGATTAACCACTGATTTTGTACATTTGGGAATATTTATTTTGAACAATGCGGCAGGTAAGGTTCAGACGAACGCTTCCACGGTTTGGAGAAACATATAAATTCAAATAAATATATAAATAAACAAGCGGCTGGTATGGAGATACGTGCGTAGATAATATTGTATCGTATCGCCGGCAAAGATATTCTTTACATTACATACATCCCTAGCAAGTAGCACTGAAAGACTATTGATTATCAATATACCATAATATATGGTATGAGTTTAACTGCATAATGCTGCAGATTATGCCGTCATCTTAATGAAATAGGCCTACCCGCTAATGAGGTGTTAAACACCCATCTATCAACAAATCAACCACAAAGCTAGAGTAAAGAAGTGTTATGGTTACATAATGGATGACAAATATAAATCTCCAGATGTAATTGATTATATTAATTTGAACGAGTTTACTATCTGTTAATAAAGATTTAAAATCATTACAGCTACATTTAGAAAACTTAAGTGCCACATGCACATGTTAATGGTCACTGGAAATGTTAACTGGCCCAGCATTTCAATAATATCATGCTGGTCTGATCTCTCCTGGTGTGAAATTTTCCTAGAAATATGGAAAAATATCATAATTTTTGTGGATATTAATAATAATTTAATATTATATTGGCCTCGTCTACTGAGGAATTTATATCCCAATAAACGCTTCGCATTTTGTTTGTTGAATAAGTTGCGCCCATATTAACAGTCTTACAGAAATACATTGGTAATACTAATCAATAACTTAAAAAAAGTGCCTTATCTCAATCTCTCTCACATCTCCCATACAATATGATTACATGAGCTTGTTGTCCTTGATTCAAACCTTGATGCCAAGTAGAGTCTGTCAACCTCTCAATATGCAAAGTATTGACACAGGACTCTGAAGCAGGATCTTAACATGTACAATACTGATGAACTCTCACAAACATTCTTTCTGTTCCACAGTATTGCGCCTGCAGATGAGAAGCCTTTAACAGTTGTTACCCTGTCAACGGTGTGTTTAACGGGTGATAACTATGTTACATCTTGAACACATTACCAACTGAGTATATAATTTACATTATTTCCAAACAGATAGCGTATTAGGTGAGTATTGAGAATAAAGTTGTTTTTTTAACAGGCTTACAGGAGCGTTAAGCACACTGTCAGGTATTGGATCAGGAGTGATCCGATTGTCAGGCCGCTGCGAGAATGAAAACAAGCTGTCTACTTGTGATATTGATCCCTTCACAAGATAAAGAGTGTAGTCGACTGATATTCACTGATACGTAATGCAGGGTTCACTTAAACACCAGTATACTAAAATCAACCCCAATGGACCGTCTGTAGCTAGCTGGCATCCACCGATACGTGATTCTGATTCACAGTTCACTTTAATAGCAGTACACTGAAGACATCCCCTCAGAACGGTTTGACACTTGGTGATACTAAATGACATGTGATAAACAAAACACTTTAATAACAGTACACTAAAGTCATCCCCTCAGAACGGTCTGTCATCAAAAACACAATACTTCGAAAGCCTAATACCATTTATGAAAGAGAGTCTGTAGCTAGTTGATACTCAACTGGTATGAAATACACAAAACACTTTAATAGCAGACTACCAAAGTCATTTCCAAAAACAAGTTTCCAGTTTGATACTGATATATGATGATATACAGCACATTACGAGCAACATCTAGAACTTGACAAACTGATAAAGCAAGATTCTAATTTCAGAATAGACATTGACACTTTGGGTTTGAAATACATTGAGAAGTCCACCCATCACAGCCTACCACCCATCACATTCTACCACCCATCACAGCCTTCCACCCATCAAACTGCTAGAAAACACTGCTGTCATATGAGTGAAGTAACCTTGGGTATGCATTAAACACCAATCAATCCATTGTGCTTTGTTAACAATTCATTATGCTCATGAACATATTACTGTTATTGGGTTAGTTGTGGAAACTATTGGAGGCCCAGCAACATGTTTAATTTTCTATATGTCATGATATGATATGAGCGGTCATATTAAAATCTGAGCCAAGGATTTTAATTTCTTTGTTTTCCTCTTTTTAGTTTAAGTGCATGCAAGGATGGCTCGGATGTTTCTTAAACAAACAAAACTGCAAATTCGTAATAAGAAAACTGGTTAACTATAAATATTTATATCATATTGTGAAGAGCTAAAAACTGTCACTCATTCTTCCTACAAAAATCATCTTCACATAGAAATAGGAAATTTTCAAAGTGGAATATGGAATAGAATATAAAATCTAGACCAATCAAATAAAGAATTATTGGACAGAGGGTCTCTATTTTTGAAGGATTTATATCAATGTAATACTCCCTGTATCAGATTGAATTGTAGGAATGAAGCTTTGGATACCAACTGTCACTGAACTGTTCAATCTTGTAGAAGATCTGGCAGCTGTTGGGCAACCCGCTATCAATAAATGACAAAACATACAGGATGAATTTGTGAGATTGTGGGACTTTAGTGCAACTTAATTTATAGATGTGTCCAATGTGTAAGGTGCCAGACCTATCGGGCTCCAAGTACATTAATGGTTTGATATACCATAAAGCGATAAATTTTCTCCAAAACTGTCAGCTGCAATGGCTTTATTAAAAGAACCATCCGTCACCACATCATTGGGACGATTAAAACCAATCTTGACGATAATTCTAGAAAGCAAGTTTTTAGTTTTTTAGCACATAAGATCTTAGGCCTTCCTTATTTCTTCTTATAACAGACGTACACTTCATTCAAGATTGTATATGTCACAAATGTCTACACAAATATGAAATAAACTTCATAACATCAAAGTAGACATAACATGAAGAGCTGATCAGAGCGACATTTTACCTTTGGTTGCAAAAAATTAAGATGGTTTATGGTTAAATGTTGAAAAGAATTGCATTAATTAGGAAATCAGCCACGTTAAAATAAAAATTATCCATTGGGTACAAAGCTTATACTGACTAGCAGAAATATAGCAGTTATTCGAATTTAACTGGCCATACTTGCTCACAAAGATTTTGATCCAGCCACAGTTAATGACCTTGTTTGTAACGAGCCAACATTTTGAACCTTGTGTGTGGCTAACACGGTTGACTCGGAGTGACATTGGTACATCAAAGTGTGTCTGAGATGTGACAGCAGATTGACACATTTCCAATTAAAATTTTCAGTTTTTTTTAACTTTTACCAGGCTTTTGAGCTACCTTTACCTTTAATTATCGGGGTAGAATTAACAGAATGCCTCTAACTTTAACTTTTTGATAAAAATATATATAATTCATGTGAATCTGTGAAAATCCAAAATAAATTTTTGGGTGCGTACGTGGCATTAAACAGTTAAGAGCAAAAATATATTGGGTGCGATTAGCCATTTATCGTTTAAAATCAAAATCTGTCCCCCTACACAATCCTGTAAAGGAAATTTCTTTAGGCTCACGGTGAAACTGCTATTAACAATTAATCCCCTTAAAGGAAGACCTGTCAAGATCAAAAGTTTTTACCCTGAACTGTTAACTGTCTATGTCAATGTGCTTTTGGACATTTTGGACATTGTAAACAAAAAGTTTATTAAGTCCAAGTGTAGTTGAGCAAACTAAGTTTCTTCAGAATGTAATCAGCTGGTAAATCTGTGCTCAGCTATCTTCATTATCGCAAATCTGCTTTCAGTTTCCCAATAAATCAATGGCCAGCTACTGAAGACTGTATTACAAAGGTTTCTTGGTAAATAATTCATGTTTACAATGACCTGTTTGCAGTTTACATGTCAGTAAAATTAAATTTTGAGATTGGCTGAAATAGGTTTATAAAAAATATATTTTCTTTCCATACTTTGGTCAAGGTAGAATAAGTTTATTTATTTTACTGTCTTGCAATGTATCATATTTGCCTTTTGTTCAATAAAGATAATATCTAGTATCAGTATTCAAAATGTAACATTTTACAAAAGGAAAGAAAAAATATATTTTCCTTGTGTTTCGTCCAAATAGTATTTTGCAGATTTACTTTGAAATGTTAATACTAAAGGCATTTCCAATTCAGATGTGCCATGAAGTAAACATTTCACAGAATTATGCAATTTTCCACATAATTTATGCCTATCATTTTTTTATCTTATTTATTCAAACGTGGGTGGTTGGGTGGGAGCCTACTGTGCCCTTTTGCTCTCTGAGCTAAGGGGCACAGGTTGCCAATTTGTTGTGGTTTCCCATTTTGTTAATATTTTGTCCTGTCTTGCAAGATGCCAGTGTCCTTTAAGGTAGTTTCCTTCCCAGATTGGGCTGGCAACCCGTCATATAAGTGAAATAACCTTCAGTATGACATAATGCCCAAATCAAAAAAAGAATTAAACAAAATATTTATCCAAGCTATATCTCAGTTGCAATTTAATATATATTACTATATGTATTTAGTTTTTGGAGTGCATTTGTGCAAAATATTTCACAAAAAGATTATAGTTTTGTTTCAAGACATTATTTAGTATTTAGTAACTGGTAAGTGATCAGTAAGAAGCAACAGAACATTATGATTCTGTGCAAGAAATTTTGAAATCTAATGAACTAGTGTATCTCCAGATATGTTATTTTGGGTATGGTTATTTACAGCTGAGATCATGTGAAGTTGACACTCTTTGCTGTGGTTCCATTCATCTGTATAATTTACAAAATTAATAATTTGTGTGTTATCTTACAACGCGATAATGACGCCTCTATGTTCAGGTATGAAATATTTTGCGGAGAGATGAAGGTCATTAAGGTAAGTCTATGGAAAGGATAAAGATGATCAGATACGTTTGTTGGTCACCATGGTAACACACCATAATAACCAGTAGACAAGGACATCACAATCAAACAGTGTCACACCTGATGCGTTGTAGTGTGACAGTGTGCGAGTTCTATAGATCTAGTATTGTCGATAAAATTGACAAAATAGCCGAACATATATGTTATCGAACATTCACGAATATTTACTTTTTATACCCATATTAATTTATTATTAACATTTTTTTTAGCTACGAACTAAAATACAATTTTAACACGGAGAGCGAATTCAGTTTATCTCATTCATAGAACATCTTTTTTGTGTCTTTGACATCGTTTTTTAACCTGAAAACACTGAGTTTCCAGATGTTATGCTGAGTTTTTCACTGAATGTTACAATATCGCTATGTGTGAATCCCTCATGGTTTTAGATTATAATAATTTGTATAAGAAATATTACTCCAATTACATCATTTAGTTTTTTCATTAAGCTTATAACTCAATCTTTTTTATTAGGTGAATTCCATTCACTGAGAAAACTGGTAATTGACTATAATGAGATAACACCTTTGGAAATATAAGATTTATGGTAAATGATGTATACAATTATAGTATGGCAGTAGTACCATCCAGTGACCCATGTGTGCTTCCATGTAACCCTCTTAGAGCACCACAGTTTTGCAATCAATCCCACTTCTAGTGCAGAGAAAGTAACGCTTTTCCTGTGGATTACACCTCAAATTTCCAGATAAAATTATGCAACTAAATTGATCATTCTCATAATCCTATACTTCAGAATCCAAATTAAGTTGAGTAGATAATAAAATTATATCTAATGACGGTAATACATACCAGTATTTATGGATTTCCACTACACTTTGACCTATACTTTGCAGTATCGACTACATAATGATGATATAAGAGATAAGATAAATGCATTGATGAGTTTCTGCCCATTAGAAAAAAATAAATACATCCTATGGAATGCTTTAACTTTGTAATTGTTTGTATAATTGGAATCAAAGAAAGTTCTATATAGTTTGCATGGGGTTTGGATGTACTTGAGGTTATTTCACCTGTAGACATCTTACCAATCTCTTGGGTGCAGGAAGGCACAGGTCAAGCACAGGATACGCATGATCAGGCCAAGGAGGTGGGCTTCCTAAATCACCCTAACTCAAATAGCAATAGAGCTCAGGATGATCTAGTAACCATTGTAACCACATTTAATTAAAAACAGTTGAATATCAATCACAATATGTGGGTTCATAGTCGCTACTTATGTTGTTGTTGTTTTTGTTCTTGGGTTGTAATCAGATTGATCGGCACTAAACTTGGAACTATTGTTATTTGGACGGTTGAGCATGTTTCAACGGATTCCGATTTTTGGTATGTCATTGTCGCAAGCTGCTAATAACGTTTTAAAACCCGAGTTGTACACCAAAATTATAATTGTTCTTCCTTGGTTCATAACTATTGAAATCAAGGAAAAGTGAAAAAAAACAAAAAAAAAACATGTGGCAAAAGTCCATTGAATATACTTCATATATATGCCCCTTAATATACCGGTAATGTTATAACTTAAATATTTGGAGACAATCACATGACCTCAGTTCCTGTTCCGTCGTACATTCATACTTGTTTTACTATCAGCCTTATAACAACTTATTTTGCTACAGAAACCATGCTAAAAGAGGAAGAAATAATAGCTTTGAAATGCACATTTTTTTATGTATTTCAGAAATGTACTTTAAAACGTTGAAGACATCAGTTAAAGTTGAAGACATCTGCGCACAGACTGAGTCTGGATATTCTAAATTAGACCACTGTTAAAAAGGGCTACTGAAACTATCAACTTAATAGCACAATCTAAATTATATCCAAAGTGGAACAAAACAGAATATAAACAGTCAGTAAGTAACTGACAAATTTTGTTCATTTACACTTTTACAGACAGTTATTGGAAGTTGCTGACTTAAAAATGACATATGCATCTATCTCTTTCCTATCACTACATCATATTCCAGCAGTTTCTTTAATCAAGGACTGATCTAAAGTAGAGCCTAGCTGTGTGTGTGCAAAGCATTGACACAGGACGCTAAGTGTAGGATCTTTTCTTGTACAGTACTGATTGTATCTTACCAAAGATCCAAAACATGACTTTTTCACCACACACATTTTCTTTCTGTTCCACAGAATTGCTTTGGTCAACAAGAAACCATTTATGGCTGTCAGTTTGTCCAGTAGTCAACATAGGGATTCATCTACATCGGATGATAAACCAAATATTGGTTCATAAAGTTTTTTTGAAAGGCTAGGGCAGGTTACTTCACTAAAATGATGTGTACCAGCCCAATGGGTGAAGGAAACCACCCTAAACGAAATCAGCTTTCTGATGCCCTTGTGATGCTAACTGATACATGTATGTGAAAAGTAACCTCATTCATCCATTACAGTCCGTCTGCAGCATTATCCTATGACCAGACATCCTGGCCATATGTTTGCTGAAGTAAATATTTAATTGTTCAATATTAAAATGACATTACAAGGCTTTATTTAATGTGGATTAGTGACTCCACATGGGGTAAGCTGGCAATATATCTGGCATGCAATTCACAGCATGATCATTAAATGTATTGTTTATTGATTACTTGAAAGATTAACTCTGAAAAGCCAACTAGTAGAACCTGTCTTGAACAAGTTTAAGGCAGTTGCCAAGGGAAGTTTAATATTGTTGTTATGTAAACAAATCATTACAGTCCGTCTGCAGCATTATCCTATGACCAGACATCCTGGCCATATTGAATTTATACATACATAATATATGTATGTATAAATAGAGTGGTTTTTGGACAGACAAGAGGAGAAGGTTTGAGGGTGGAACCACTGGGTCCTGTCCCTCTCATGTTACATTATAAAATGTTACAAGTTGTTGACCACCTATGATTTAGAGAGTTTGTTCTTCAGTACGGACTTGGAATAAGTTAAATGGCTTGTGACTATCCCGGTCACAATTTTACTATGACCCGAACCCTGGTCACAATCCCCTGGCTTTGAACTGTTCGTGTATTATATTTATGTAACATAATTTAAGTGTTCCTAACTTATACCTCTGAATACTTTTTGACTACGCATTCAGAAAATGTTAAAATTGGCTTAATGTACAAATGAGATTGAAGTAGAACGGATGAAGTTAGTTTTATTTCAGTTTAGTTCAGTACATTAACAAAGTCTAACAGCTCTAAAGGTTCCGGCCATCATGAATGAAAAAAGTCCCAAACTATGAATGAAAAAAGTCCCAAACTATCTACACTTTAAATGCATCAGTTTTTCTTTAATCTAGAATTGATCAATAGAAGAGCCTGTCAATCTTTCGCTATGCAAAGCATTGATACAGGAGTATAAAGTTGGATCTTTCCATGTACTATACTGATCGTATCATTACATTGTGGACGATTATCATGTGAGAAACTGACCCTACATAATTTACATCTCCAAACAGAAAGCTTATTAGGTGGGTTTATTGGGAATGAAGTTACACGCTTGCTGTGGCGATAAGGCACACTGTCAGGTATTGGATCTGAAGCAATTTGCTTGTCAGGTTGCGAAAAGTAAGCAAACAAGCTGTCTATTGGTAGTATTGATCTCTTCACAAAATAAAGACTGTAGTTGGCTATGATGCAGGGTACACTTTAATACCAGTATACCAGACCTCCCCAAATGCTGACTGGTAAGTGATAGACAGAGCACTTTGGTAAAGACATCCTCTAAAAACAGTCTGGAACTATGTAGAAGTTATAACAAAGTCACTTGATCAAGACTTTCCTTAAGTGCTTAGGAAACCTGATGACTTTGGTGAAGAAATAAAACAGAATTTTTCTGCAGAGAAAATATAGCCAAATGTCAAGGTGTTTCTAAGTGTAGCTTGTCAGCTCCCCATAATAAGGCATATATTAATAGGTAGCCATTGTGTTCTGTGTATTATACATTAATTAACCGTGGCTAGCTATAGACTGTCTTTAGTGGACGACCTTGGAACAAACTACTATCAAAGAGTTCTGTGTATCATATGTCAATTAGCAGCAGCTAACTAGGCTGAATTTAAAGGATGACTTTGGTATAATGCTATTAAAGGGTTCTCTGTATTACATATCAATTAGCATCAGATAGCAGCAAACTGTATTTATGAGAACTGCCTGCTATTGATGTGATCTGTGTATCACATATCAATTAGCAGATTGACAAATTCAGAGACTCATGCAGGAGTCAACAATCCAGCCATGCACTGATTTGCAAACAGAAAATGCTGCACAGTCAGCCATCTTTCTCAGCCTTTACTCTCCTTAGCCAACAAAACATTTTTAAAGATCAGATTTCCAGATTCACTTGACATTGAAGCATTCCTGCACTGCCAACACATAATGAAATAATTCACAAGTTCAGACCCTCTGATGCTTCAAAAATAATAAATTAAGATCAGATTTGCAGATTCACTTAACATTATAGTATTCCTGTACTGCCAACACATAATGAAATAATTCACAAGTTCAGACTCTCTGATGCTTCCTAATTTTATCAAGCGTTGTTATAAAATGTTGTTTGCAAATCAACAGGATATTGCAAGTAGGGTTACATAGAACGACTGCTGCTGACATTTTCAATATTCCAAAATCAATACTCGCTCAATTATCTTGGAATTAATTTCCATGTGTTTTTAAATTTTACTATAGTCCCACTGATCTGGCAATAAACTTGTTGAAACATAATTGAAATATGTTCACTATTTTACGAAGTAAATGTAGAATCTGCTTAACCTAAGTGATTGTTATCCCTTATAAAAGTACTGCTCACAGATGATTCTTTGTTACAAATTGAATTTCAGTTAAAACTATGTTTGTTAAAAAGGCGAACAATGTTAATTTTTTGTTTCATGTTAATTATCTCTATGATTATATTATTGTTTTGTGTATAGTTGTTCCAAGCTATTTTCTAAAATGCTCTATATTTCTAATCCTCACTTCGGGATTTCCACTGGCCTTGGTCACTACTACTCCTCCCAGCACCATATAACGCGTGCAGTACCATGTAATTTATACTCTGTGTGATTGAATTCTAACTTGTGACTCCATCAGAACCAAACCAGAGATGGTAATTAAGGTTTAGTCAAAGATTGATTTGTTTTTTCTCATCGTATGTAAGGTTATTTCACTCCCATTACCGTCTGCCAGCCCACTGGGTGAAGGAAAGGACCCACAACAACACAGGCAACAAAGAAAACACAGCATAAACAGGTAAAACAACTGGACACCACAAACAAATCTGCCTCTCGATGCACCTTAGTTCAGAAAGCATTAGGGCACAGGAAGCTCTCACCCCAACAATTTTGATAGAAAGCTAAATTCCCAGCAACTCAGCAAGTAGAAGGTTCTATTTTAGTAATTCAACGTCTGACGTAAATCATAGTCAAACTTTCAAGTAGATCTAAATGCTAGAACACCTGCATCAATCTCTTCTTGTTGATTATTTTTCGCATATGATACCCTGTTCAGCTATGACAGTACTTGTAAAGATGTAAACCAAAACACATTTCTTTATCAGAATCAACCTGTGACCACGACAACATTAATGTCTTCACAGGACTGTTAACATGGCAAGGAGTCATTCATTTGTACTAAACACTGTTATTGTAAGATGCCAAAAAATGAAGTTGAGACAATTGCCTGATGGCTACAATATATCACTACCATAGAATATTAAAAAATCATCTACCTTTAGTGATTTTACATTGTCAAAAGGTAAAAAATCATATTAACTTTTAGCACAACAGATCTGGATTTTTAGTCTTTATTAAACAATAGAGCACATTGGAATATTAAATCAAAATCAATCTTAAACAGAAGCATTAAGGGCACAGCATCAGTTCTGGACAAATTTCTATGACTCCCTGTGTTGAGATGCTGAGAACGAAGCTTGGGAGACCAACTGTCACTAAACTGTTCAATCTCATGGACGATCAGACAGCTGTCTCAAAGAGGCATCGGCAGTCATAAAAAACTTCACATTATTTAAATGATTATAGTTGAAGGCCAATGAACCCTGGGTTTGGCAAATCTGTGAGGTGAGGAGGTGAGATAAGTGGCCCAATAGAACAACGTTATAAGTAGTTCACCATGGTACGAACTATTAGTGCTGGTTTCTTGCAGAGGTTATGTCTAAACCATTGCACTTTTTAATCAATACTGGGACTAATTAGATAAATCATTTTTTGAGAAACATCAATTTTTGAGCAAAATTGTATGTAAAATTTTGAAATTCACCTATAGGTTGATTAAATTTTACCTCACAACAGATATAGTGTTAAAGAAACTAGTTCTAACAATGTACAGACCAAAGTGAATGAATAAAGCAATAAAGAGCTCAGAAAAGATGCATTTTGATGTTCTCAATATTTCAACTTTAATTAAGTCATCATCAGGATAATATTGTGAAAATCAAAGGATAAGTAGCAGTTTATATACATGTGGAAATACACCAAGATGCTAGCACCACAGTTGACAGTTCCATCTCTGTGTATTTCCACATGTATAAACATAAACAGAAAAGATAAAGTGTTACTTATCCTTTGATTATTCTCTTGATGGTGACTTAATTAAAATCTAAATATTGAGAACGTCAAAATGCGACTTTTCACAGTTTCTTTATTGCTTTGTTATATTAAACTGTTCAGTGGATCAACTAGATACTGTGGGTGAAACTTAGCAACATAACAGTTAAGAAGAGCTGATTAGACTGATAATTTACCGTTTGTATCAAATAAATTATTATGGTTAACTATTGTAAACAATTGTTTTAATTAAGGAATCAGCCTATGGGTTGTCGGACAGTTTATAAGAACATATATATAGGAAGTTGATTAGCTGTTTTGTGGCAAAAACGGTTTCAAAATACAAAAAAAAGAGTTGTATCTGAAAAGTAAACCATCCTTACCAATGATCTATTGGACACCTAGAACTATAGAACCGACACATTGTCATACTAGAACACATCAGGTGTGACATTATTTGCTTGTCATGTCCTTGTCAACCAGTTACATGTATTACGGTGTTACCATGGTGACCAACAAAAATATTTTAGAAAATCCATTTTTACCCTAGACTTAAACTTGAATGACATTATCTGTGTAGTTGGTTCATATGAACTGGAAAATTACTAACAAATTATTAATTGGTTAATTTTACACAATCATCTAAAATAAAGACAAATTATGGCCATCTTTCACCTACTTGCTAATGAGAACCAATAAACAATTGTTAGTGTCCTGAATATATAGATTATTAAAGAAAAATCAATAAAAATCATAGCAATACCAATTTGGTACAGATGTACTTGACCATTTCACATATACATGGATAATTGAAGAGAATCATAACTTTAACAGGCAGGTCACAATTCTTTTTATATTACTACGCACAGATATAACAGTATTTTGATAAAATCATTGCAAAAATATATTTCGTAAAACAGTACCACAAACATGTAATTGTATCTTGGCCAAATTCAAAAACCTACCTCGATCAAACACAAGAAACATTTCCTTTTTTGTAAACCCTGACTCTATGCTTAAAGACCAGTACTAAATACTACAGTGTATATTGATCAAAGACAATGCAAGCAACTTTTCAAAAATTCTTCTTTAAGAGGAATATAGAAGTTGAGACACTTTATAAGAATAACATAAGATATTATGGATAAACCTTTTATGCCATAAATACACCAGAAGTTGTTTATTTATTAAATTTTATGTTATTTTCTTAAATTGTTTTGGGTACTTTTCCCAATTTTATGGTACTGATAGTTCAACAACTCATTAGTAATTAGAAACACTGATTATTTATTATAAACTCCCAAGATGCCTTTGTACTACAGTCTTCATGCCTTTGTAATACAGTCTTAAGTAACTGGCTATTGATTTATTGGGAAACTGAAACCAGATTTACTACAAAGGCGGTGCCTGAGACACAAATTACCAGCTGATAACAAAACTACATTTCAACGGAAATTAATTTGCTTGCCTATATTTTTACTTAATAAGCTTTTTCTACCTTTAGTTCAAAAGGTAAAGGAAGACTTCCAAGTGTAGAAAATGACCAATGCATAGATATAATTAAGCTCCCGCTGACTGAACTTCTTAGAAATTTATCATTAAATCTAAAATTAGAGTACATGTAAGTTGGCTGTGAAAATGGGAATTGGTAAAACTAGTAAGATAAGTGGATGAATATGATGAAAGGTATTTCTGCTAATGAATATAATATGAACATTTTATTACATATAAAGCCATGATCAAAGGAAACCATATTGACCGTATTACAATTGAACTGCATACATTAGTCAAGAATAGAAGTTTAAGTTGATTCTATGTACATGTATGTTATTTGGGAGAGTGACATTAAATGATTATGGGGCTTGTCAATATATAGACAAAGCTTGAAGGAAAGCTAAATGGCTATGGACTTGGTGGTACTCAGAAAATCTGAATGGTGAACATGTTCCCAGATGGACATCTTTGAATCTTGGTAACACGTTTAGAAAGCTCTTATTACACTTGGAGATGTAAAATCCTGCTGAATTATTGATGAAATCTTTCGTCTGTGAAGTTTCCAGAGGAAGGAGACGTGTTACAGACCCGGAGAGAAGACACACTGTCTCTGATTGGTAAATTATGAATAAGCAATAAAGACGTGGGTGTACAAATCAAAATAAATTCACAATCCATCGTCCAAAGGGGTTTTATAGAGAACAGTGAGAACTCTCTCTTGGATAAATTGACACTTGATAGCTTTAAATTATTTATTCCATAACAGCATCTAGAGAGAGGAGTAGTCTTACAGTTCCATTAATTGCACAAATATTAGGATTGAGAGTGTCTGTCTCTCAAACTCCAGATAATTAACTCCCTATTTTTGTAGAAGGTTGTTAGATGAGTGGTTTATATGGCTGGCAGTCGTTACGGACAACTTTGTGTTCCACTTAGAGGGCCATTAGATTAATTTAGATTTCCTGTTGGACTATGTAAATGATGTTCACAGCTTATAAACGCCGTTTAGGGAATTGGTCCACTATTTCTACGTGATCATTTGAAGGATTTATATCCGAGATAACAAAATAATGACAACTGATATTAGTCAAAATAAATAAACAGGGAATTGCTCCACTTCGTTTGTGTTTATAGTTTTCAGTCTAGAATTAATTTGTCTTCATCCAAAGGCTTTTCATCTCAACAAGAAACAATTTTCTGAACAAAACTAATAGTTGTGACATCAATGGAAAATAAACCTAATTTTTAAAAATAGGTCAAATACATTTTTTCAAAATTTTCTGAAGCTTAATTAAGAAATATTTTTAAATTGAGGGAAGATACTATATGCCTGTTCTTTTAGGATTAAATCATTCCATTTCTTAAGTAATTACTTCCTGTAGTTTAATTGAATGATGATGGGAATTACAAAGTTTCGTTTAAAAAACTCTATGGATTACAGCTACATGTATATGTCTGAGGTAGTATATCACCTTAGGTTCTTTAACTTGACAATTGCATTACTATTACTATTGTTTGTAGTAGTTCAAAACTATTTAAATCAAAATCATCCCTTACTCAAAACAACTTCTTCCAAGGACTAAATAGACTTCCTGGCTAACTTTTGGACCAATAAAACACAGCTGAAACATCTTTAAAATCCTATTTTAGTCTCTGATTGTTCATCGATTTACATGTACAAACTAGAACTCTGTCTTCCTTTGCCTCAGAACAAAATGACAAATCATAAGACCAATGGATTATAGCCTTCTCCTTTGGATGTAGGGCAAGGAAATTATTTCTTAGAAGTTAATTTATTCTGCTTTCATAAATGCACATATTTGTGCAAGAAAGAAAATAAAATAAGAAATCTTTTTTGTCACGACTAAATTGTTCACTTGTTTGAGTGTTGTGTCTTTTTCTTTTAAAATTATTTTTGAAAAGATCCCCTTGACGTACAGATTATGAAGATTACAGTCTCTTTATACAATGGCCAAGGCACTTTGTCCAAATACATTTCGACATCATAGTTTTAGAGAGTTAATTAATAATATAACAACATCCCCAATTACTCAATATATTTCAACCCAAGACTGCATCCTCCTTACTGGTTTTGATCAGAACAAATACAGCTGAAAAAATGTAAAGACCCAACTTTGTTTGTGTTCATCGATTTACAAACTGGAACTCTGTTTTCCATTGCCTTAGGGTATCTCATATACAAGAAATTCTGATAATGGATAACGATTTTCACTACAAAATGACAAATCATGGGATCAATCAATGATGACCTAGATTTCATGATTGAGGACAAGACATTTTTTAGCGGTAAATGTACAGTACAGAATCTACTTAGTTTGCGTATATTGATTTTCAGCTGTAGTAAATTCCTTAATTATTCAATTTCTTTTCAGAGCGTTAACTGTCATCAATCATACCATTATTACTTTAATTCCTTTCTCGTAGAATTTCCGCCATTGGGACAAAATAGCTAGATTCAACAGATATTGTCTATTAAGGAAAACGTTCAAAACTATCCCAAACAATAGATTTGTTTCCTACATTGAGATGGAAGGCTGGACATGTTATATCACTCATACATGTTTTGTCAATTTATAACATAATTTATGAGCTAGCCAAAGAGAGGGGCAGCAAGGACACAATAATGGCATGGAAGTGGATTCCTATTATACCTAATATATCACTGAAAGCCATGGAGCGAGAAGCTCCCTTCATCCATCAGCTCTTATTATGATATTTTGTTTTCAATTTATTGCTTAATTTCCCTATAAATTAACAAATTATACTCCAAGAATGTCTGATAATTATTTTGATAAAGTTTGTAATTCCAATTTATTATCAGGATTTTCTTCAACCAAGATAGCAATAATTCACAGTTATGAGATAACACTTTTAGAATTTCAATTTTAGTGATTTAGTTTCAAATCCCTTTGTTAGAATTATACCATAATATTTGAACATTTCTAACGGACAATTCACACCTGACATGTCATGACATTCGGCCAGCTGTTTTCCTGCACATAAGAACCAGTTTTTAATCTCACAAATTCCAATAAAGTTTTACGTAAGAAACAAGAACGAGACAATTATTTTACTAAAATTGAGTCTTTGTTGCTGGACAAATTTTGACAGAGTTCTATAGTCATACACCAATTGAATTAAATTTAGGATTATTCCAAATTAGGAAAAACATTGTCTGAGTGATTAACAACTTCAACTTTGATAAAAAAAATAAAAAATGACATTGAACAGTGCAGATCGAAAGCCTTTATATTATTATTAGAATACTGCAAGTGAGGATAATCGCTTGGATCTTCACTTCCATTATTAAATTATTTTGGTGTTTAAAATTCACTGAGCAATACCCTACCCATTCTGTTAAATTATATTGCCGTCAAAGTTATAATATTTAACTTAAATAGAAAGTAATCCTCAACAGTATTATTCTGTTCTTTTTTAAAATTTCAATAACATTGTAAAAACAGACTGAGACTAAAACAAGCAAAAGACTGAGACAGGCACTTCCGGTGAGTTGGTGTCCAATCCTGAAATTTGAGGTTTGTGGATTTAATTCCCATACTGGTAATAACATTTTCTGTTATCAGTGCTTTTTAATCAAGTGGTCTTGTACTTAAATATTGAAAATATCGTCATTTGGTCATTTACAACACGGTTCTGGTTTTGTGCCTTAGGGTTTATCCAGTAAATAGCAAAGCCATTTCCTAACACAAATGGTACATGAAGAAAGATGTGGCCTACTTTCACGGCTTTTGATCAAATAAAATACTTTTTACTTTTTTAGATCTGCATTAACAGAAATCTATAGACAGTTTTTATAGGAAAACCGTATACAGATAATTTCCTAAAAATTGTTTTTGGGTGGAAAAAAATGGTTTGAGGAAAAATGCTTCACCAAATACTTCCAAAACAAAGCCGCCGTAAATATCAGATGTGCTAATATTAGATGACATCCTGCCAACATTACTTTTTTATTCGACTTGACAAACATATTATTTAACAGAAAAAAAATGTGGGTGCATTCATCAACAGATTTTAGGAACACAGATGGCCAGACACAGATTGAACGTTTGTCAATAAACGCACAGGTGGCTGGTGTCAATTTCATCAGTTTGTGGTTAATACAATAATTGAAACACCCATGTTCTTTTTATGTGATACCAACATGTCTGGTTCTACATTCGATCACAGCTTTAACCCCTATAACTCCATAGGTGATTTAAACCAATTGGCCACACATTTTAGACTACTGTATTAATTTTGTATTCGTTTAACTTAAATTATAATTTAAGTGTATGTGTAATAAAAGCTTAAAGAATCAATGATGAAGACAGGAAGTATACGTACAAATGTACAATTAATCATTTATCCTTTACGCTTATACATATAGCATTTGGACATTTTTCTGTGATGGTTAGTGTACAGATATACATGTATCTACAGTAACAATAACCAAATGATGTTTGTGATTTTGATGAAAAATTTTGAAGCAGTTCACTCATCACCAAAATACCTGATGATGGTAGGCTACTTATTGTAAGTCTATTGATTATCAAGCAAAGAGAACTTCTCTCTGCTTCGGGCTTTCTCATCTCTCAAACAAAGAGGGTTTATCTTTTGCCTAAGGCCTTTTTATCTCTTGGAGACATGTAGATAATGGGGAAACAATTTTTACCGCAAAATGACAAATCATAAGAGGAATGGACATGACCTACTTTTGATGAATTTCAAGCATCAATTTAAAGAATTTTTTATTTGGATAATTGGATTTAAAGAAACAGCAACAAAAAGGAATTGGGGAAAACTGGCATAGATCAATCAATGTCATTTATAATGCAGCCTTCTTCTCAACACTAATCTTTGAGATCATTTTGTCTTTCAGAATTGTGTTTTTTTTTTATTTAACTGGTGCATTTTTTCATATGACTTAGAATAAAAGTAAAACTATTCCGCTGAGGTGTTAACATTTTTTTTTTAAACTGATTTCTTGTTTTGTCACATCAAAGTAGCATATTTTACAATTTTTACCAATTCTTTTTTGTAAAAAAGCCAATCCGTAGTACTGTTATAATTAAATAGTTTGATTCTTTCAATCTTCAATAAATTTCATAAGAAACTGGTAACTCTAACTAACTCAACCAGTGTGCACAAATAAAGCTATGCCGAGGAGAAAAAGTCAGCTTGGTCCAGTTAAATTTTTGACAAAACACTCTATTGAAGGATAAATTCAATACCAGAATTTGTTTGGGAAAGTGTTTATTATTTTCAAGAATAAATCCTAATCAGAACCATATCCCCTCTTATTTAAGTTCTAAAGTTGACAACCGAGCTCCAAAAATGGTAAAAATATAAGTGCAGTTGAAGGTATCCTGGTTGAGCATTTCTCCATCTGTTTGTCCAAAGTGATCCTGGATATCAACCAATCAGCATGGACTTAAGTCTTTGCTGCAGTCAATTGCCCACAGGATTTACTATTTTATTCATGGTGCTGATTGCTTGCTCTAAATGGCTTAGATAAAACATTTTGTCAACAATATAAATGCAAATAAAGAAAATTGGCCACATGGTTGCTGAAAGAATCCTTGATTTAATGGGAGACTGAACACATTTTGTTAAATTCCATTGCGATATTATAATTTAGATCTAACATGGGATCGATTAAAGATAAAAAAAATCAGTACTCAGTAGTGCCACTGGCTACAGACAACGGTGATTTAATCTATGCTTTCGTTCAATCACTAAAAGGTTGCTGTAACAAAACATACTTTAATTGCTTGAAAGCAAGATGATTGCAAACAGAAGTCCAATGAACATAGCAGACAAAACTACACCATCCTATGAATATGAATATAACAGAAACAGGAGAATATTGAACCCAGAACATGACATACCATACATATATATTTTTATAAAGAGTAATCACACTGGCACAGGGATTTTGACTAATTGAAGCCGATAAATAACCTCATGTTCTAGATCAATTCTCAGAGACAAGTTTCTAGATATTCCTTAATCCCGAGTTGTTCTGGATAACCTATAGGCACATCTCGAGAAAAGGCAATAAATGTAACATGCATATTGTGAAGATAAATACATGTATGTGGCGAATATGTAACAAACATAGATATTAGGTATGGGTGACAATAAGCACAACCTGAAAAATGTATCGTTTACAGTTAGTAGTTAACCCAATAGTCTACCAAATAAAGATGAGGGCAGTTAAGGGTTATCTGATACAGAAGGGAGTTTAGCCTTAACCAAGAGGTCCTTGAGAGATTTGTTCTTCTTGTACGCAATGATAGGTCTCTGTGATAGAGGCTTAATCATTTTAGGTATAAGGTTTTGATATTCCTGTATTAGGAGACTTGCAAATCTGGTGCTAGGCTGATCATATTGTAATATAAAAGGAATAATGTCTACCCTGGAGCCTTTACCGCGTTCAAGGTTGAAACCCGATGGATACAACGTTTGAAGTGTTTTAATCCAATGAGATTCTCTCTCCAAGTGTTTTCGTTTAGTTTCCTCTTCAGAAGGAAAAACAGGAGTTTTTTCAATCGGCATGATTTCAAAATGATCTTTGACCGAATGGCCAGGAAGTGAGAAATGTTCACCTATTGGGGAGGTAATCAGCTGTAATCTGATTGAACAAATGACTGTTGGCTCTAAGCCTATGAGGATTTTTGGTTTCTCCAACAAACTGTCTCAGACACTTTTTACAAGTGGTGAGGTAAACCACATTTTCCGAATCACAGTTTAAAACATCTTCCATATAATATACATTTGTTATTATATATGTAGGGGGCCTACTACATATCAAAGTGTATGTTTGGCTGATTAGGGCTTTTCATCATACGATACTATATGGCTATATCACTCATATGATGGCGTTCTAGCTCATTGGGTGAAGGAAACAACACTAGCATCATACAGGACATTTACTTGACGAAAAACAGGACACCACAACTAATCAGCTGCCCATATACCCCTTAACCCCCAACCATCCGCCATACTCAAATATAAATATGCCATAAAATGGAGTATACTGGTTATGAAAGTTATGTTCATATCTGAGCAGCGCCTGTTACAGGTTTTTCTGTATTTTCAGGTTCTGTTCTACTTTAGTCTCTTGAGGGCAAAGATGTGGCCACTTCGATTTGTCTCTCATTCAAGTTAATATTTCGGCTCCTTATCATCAGACCAGTGGCTTACAGCTTCATCTTTGACAGAAGTCCTCGGGCAAGCCAATGTTGGATGAGGTATTTGGTGGTTTTAATCTCTTGTTCCTCTAGTGAACGTTGTAAATAAGCTTAAGTCTTTAGAATGCTAAGCTAGAAATACCTTAAAAATGACAACAGCAGCAGCTGATGTGACATATATTCTTTGCGTCCCTATGAAAATGTTTTTCCAATAAAGCGATTAACAGTTTCACATGAGATATGTGTAATTGAAGCAAGCAAATAACGATCTTGCGCAAGTTGTGCTTGATTTGTATGTGCCCTACAACATAGTGTTAGCCCGAAATCAACAACAGGGCATCTCAAATCACTATTTTCACATATACAGGAGGTTTCATTTGACATATTCACTATCTTGACCATGTTAAATATGATTGAATTAGTGTGTCTCAAATGATTTCTAGGGTGTCTTAAAGTCACAAAGACACCCCTCTGGCTACTATACACTATTTCCTATAACAGATATTCATAGACTTAACCTAAAAAGCCAATCGAGGATCTGGAAGAAGTCAAGCTTACCAAAATGATGATTAGAGAGCAGACTGCCGACCATCGAGATACAAGGATAGATAACAAGATTCAAGTCTATGCCATCATTTACTTCCTGTCATACTGTTCAGGAAATGATGACCATTTTACTATTTCCCTACAGAGAAAACAAAACAAATACTTTTCCTGAAACCAGACATGCCAGAGTAACCATTGAGTGCTCTACTTTGTAAAACCTGAGTAAGATTCCCAGCTTTCAAGGTTCCATGGACATCTGTGACTATAGGGCCACTTTGAGAAAAAAGACAAGCTCACTTTTTACATTTTATCTGTTTGGGGGACATGTTGGTATTCTCACATACCCCTGCAGTATGGTCTCCTAAGAGAAAAGATGTAGCTAAATACTAGCTACTTCTATTTGTCTCTCATTTAAGTTAATATTCCAGCCCATTATTAACAGGCCAGAGGCTCACACCTTAATTTCTGATACGCTTAGTGGTAGTCCTCAAGCGAACCTATGCTAGAGAAGGCAAAAGGGAGATTATTAATCGCTTGTGCCTCCTGTAACGCTGTTAATGAGCTTAAGTCTGTAAAAGGCTAGTCTGGAAAAACTCTTACTACAATACAAGTGACAGTGACAGAAGATGCTATTTTAGTGTCCATGCCTAAGTATCACCTATGAAGAGATTAGTCGTTTCACGAGAAGGAAGTTGAGTGAAAGTGTTAAGTTGATTCTGTGCAGGCAAGTAGGGAGAATGATTGCTCTGTCAACCAAAGCTTATTTTCTTCTCTTTATTTACAATCTATATGTCTTCACAAATCTTTCATATCCAATATGCGTAATTGAAACAAGCAAATTACAATATGACATGTATTTCGCCGCAGAAATACATAGACTTTACCCAAAAAGCCACAGAGAAGCCTGGAAGAAGTCAAGCTTCACAAATACTGATTAGAAAGACTGCTGACCACGGGATTCAATGACAGATTACGGATATACCAGGCCATCATTTACTCCCTGTTATGGTTGTAATGATGATTACTATTTCCTCACAAAGAAAACAACACCAAACTTTTCCTGAAAGCCTCAGGATGATTCCCAGTTTTAAGTGTTTCTTTATATTTGTGGGTATATCTGTGGGTATAACTGTGGGTATAATAGCAACATGTAGGTGTCATCAGATTGTTTGTGTGTTTGGTGTTTAAGCCATACATGAAGAGATTGCACTCAGACCATGGTGTGCCAGCCCAGCTTGTTGAAGGAAATAACCCTTAATAGCAATGACAATGCAGCAGACACCACAGACTTCTAGAGGACCAACAACAAGACACACAACAAGTCTTTTTCCAGGCGTCCCTGAACTCAGAGAGCACAACATGGTGTTATGTAACTGCACTCAGGTCCCTGAAGGGCAAATAATGTTACTTGTCTCTCATTCTAGCAAATATTTCAGTTGATTACCATCAGACCCGTGGCTCAAAGCTTGATCACAGACAAAAGTCCTCAGGCAAGCCATTGTTGGATGAGGTATATGGGGGATTTTTAAGCTCTTGTACCTCTAGTCAATGTTGTTAATGAGCTATAGTCTGAAGAATGTTAGACTGGAAATACTCCAACTATGACACAAATGACACAACACAAAATGCAACTTCAGGATCCATTGCTAAACATAATCTATAAAGAGATTTCTATTATCTTTGAAGGAATTAGAGTAAAAGTCTGTAGAAGCAAGTAGGGAGAATGATGGCTCTGTCGACCTAAGCAAATTTTATTTCTCTAATATAATCAAATGTTTTCCTCCACAAAACTTTCACAACGGAAATGTGACACAAGCAAGTAATTACAATATTACAAATGCTTTACAACAGAAATTCATAGGCAAGCTAGAAAGCGATAGAGACCTGGAAGAAATGAAGCTTCACAAATAATGATTAGATTGCCGACCAACAGACCATGTAAAATACAAGCATTAACCATCATTTATTTCCTGTAAGGGTTATTTAATAACCTGGAAACCAATATGATGTCCACCATGTAAATGATAGTAATGACAATCTAATTATTTCCTCTGAAGGAGGACAGTTGAGAAACCTGTACTGAAATATGATGTCAACCAGATAAATGACTCCTCAAGCAGTACATAAGCCAGGAACCTGTACAGGAAGTAATGACAATCTAATTATTTCCTCTGGGAGAGGGCAGTTGAGAAACCTGTACTGAAATATG
>JAVFBZ010125338.1:60409-74267 GCA_032466195.1 Katharina tunicata | reverse complement strand
CCCCCCCCATATCGAGTCTCAAAACGTCTCTCAGATCAAGTCGTCCATCCTTGGATTCCGTTGATGCACGTAAGTTTTAAGAAGCTTTGGACTTGTAAGTGGAATCAATGTCTTGTTCCTTTTCAAATTCAGTTGTGTTCTGTCTGTCGCTTGATAAGAGGGGAAGATCAGGAAATGTTGCGAATGTCTATTCTATAAGATTATCGATTAGAACACAAGATACCATCTGTAATTTTTTTTTTTTTTCTATACGTTTACATTTTATCGACGGTCTCTATATCGTTTAATATTTCCCATTATAAGGCTTGTCGTGCTGAATTCATCATATATGAATAGATTGTCTGAAATGTTTACTGCTCAAATGAAGAGCGATTTGGTTTGATTTTTCCCGAAATACTTCAAAACATGTATATAGCATTAAAATACCCCATATAGCTATCGGCGGTTATACCAGCGACGAACTTAAAATGTTAAAAAAAAAACATTCATGTAACATTGGTTTGTCAAATACGTAGAACAGAGTCAAACTGTTTCAGCAAGATCTCCAATAATGACCAAAAGCCTATAAACAGTTAAACAATAACCGACGTTTAACCGAAATACCTAGAATAATGGTGGGCTATTTAACGGTATATCTCCGTATTTATTTTGGACGCTGTGTGCCACTTTAATGTGACTGGTGATGCTGTGTATTGTATTGTTTCAACTCTTGTCTTTAAGGAAGCTTGATGACTCTTGGTGTTTGGGAGAAGGGTATGGGAGATTGGGGCTACTGGGAGTAGGACGGAGTCACCCTGGGGCAATCCCGTTTTCCCTTTGATCTGTAACCCCCATCTAGCTATTAGCCGACAATGTTTGCACAGGGACATTGCCTTGGGTATAATGCCTCATATCAGCTCGGGTAGCTTAGCTGTTCATCTCCCGAATCGTTCGCTTTGTTCACTGAGAACAACAACAACAAAACCTTCTCAGTCTTTTTCTGATTAGGTTGTAACGATTACGTCTGAGGAATGGCGACACTTTCTGTCTCTGCGGACATTTATCGCCAAAATCTTCTAATAGTCCGCCATTATGCCCACTCTTTATCGGACTCCATCTAAATAGGCCGATTGAAAACATCTTCCGCCAATTCGAAGCGGATTTACCCCATTCCATTGAAAATAAACGGGGTGGTAAAACTGAACCAAGATGGCATACTACAGTATAAAAAAGAAAAAAAAAGAAAACGTGGAATGGTCTTTCAATTTTTGGTAACATCTATCCCCGCTTTCCCATTTTTGTTTGTTTTAAATAATGTTTGCAGAGTGTGCCTCTGGATTTGAGACTTGTTCAAGACGACTAAGATGTTATTGTCACGGAATTGTTAGTTACTTGTGACTTGTGCCAATTTAAAATAAAATCGACCCACAGCGAGCAACTCGTGTATTATCCTTAAGCTTGTCTATGGTAATACCATGTGTGGTTAAGTTGGACTGTTGTACACTATAGTGGTATATTGGGGCTATAATGGCTGGATGGAACGATGTGCATTCGAACGCAACTAAAGTCATTATATGAGAACACCGCCACCGAGATGAATTGAGATCCTCTTCTCTCTTAATATTGAATTATTTAAGGGCGAAAAGCTGTCGTTGATGTGGTTACTGCTAGACTTTGATCACTGGAGATGCTGTACAGGGGTCTAATCGCTTAAATTGATCCATAAATGGCTGCCCTCAAGAAGCAGGGATCATAACGTATCGTATGTTGGTCTGCTGATAGATCTTGGCTTGTGCAAATTCAATGATTTTGATCAATATAGACATGGTTGATGCAGATTGATCGGGGGGAGGGGATATACTGTATGTAAATGCTATGTAATGATCCCGTTGGCTACTATAAAGGTGTCAAATAGCTCAACTTAATCCATAAATTGGCTACTGCTGTTGGACTTTATTTGCCAGGTGGATTTACGATGAGTTGATCCCTGCTGCTTTATGTAGAGGGACTAATCACGCGAAATGTCCCATAAATGATCACCCGCAAGTAACTGAGTAACTGAACATTAGGCTCGCAGAGACATAGGATACAAGGCGTTTGTTCGTTACTGTTTTAGCTATTAAACTGAACAATTAATTGCCGTCTTTCGTGGCACTGGAATCATAGTATATTGGTATGTTAAAGAAATGCCAAGTGTTTTGTGATCTGCAATTACAAAGATTTAAGTGAGAGGTGCTAAAACACGGAGGAAACCAATCGATCAAATTTATCTACAAACGACACCCTTCAAAGGTTAAAAGTTGCAAAAACGTGGCCAGCTTTTGTCATGTATTTTTGTTTATGTTTAGAACACTGAAACCAAGCCGACTCAAGCTGATTAAGCAATGGGTGCTTGGAACAGAGGGACGAGTCTAACTGGAATAGAAACAGTCTTCTGGTCACTAGAGCTGTTCTTGATAGGTGCCGAGAAGTAAAGATCATATTTTGTTCCTTAACCTCACTACATAGTCCGACATTTTTGCTATGATATCACTATAAGTCTGAAATGAAGAGGAGGACATGGCTGGAAGTATAGCTACAAAAATAAATGAGCGTCATCTTGATTCCAGGATTGTTGTAGTTGTAACCGAGTGGCATATTATGTAGCTATTGTCGACCAGGGCTTAGCGTTAATGATCTGCGATATAGTTTCACAACAACGATTCAATACTCTGGACGATAGCGTGTAGATTGACACACATACAGTCCCTCAGAGACAATTAGCCCGTTACCAAATACAAAGCTGTCTAGATTGCAGATACGACAGTTTCCAGATTGTTAGATCGAAAACTAATTCTGACCATTTCACTAGTTCGGTATTACTTGCCTATATGTATGCTTTGTATTGGATTTATAGTCTCTAATTGAGTGATGGTTATAGGTAAGGATATAAACTGACTTTAATTTGAGAGGCATATTGACGATTAACAGATATGATATTAATGGACATGGTTAAGCAGTATTGTTGTATGGTCACACATAGGTTTAATTACTTCAATATGTCAATTTTGGTTTGTGGAGTAAATTTAAAATTTTCATCTGATGTTTGGTTGCAACAGTTTTATTCTGAGATTAAATACAATTAAATCTGAAGAAAGTAATAAGAATTTAATCTGTATTAGTAATAAGAATTTAATCTGTATTAGTAATAAGCTTATAATTTCTTGATATTAGCCTCTTAATTTCCCACACGATACTTAATGTTCAGTGCCAAATTACGTCATTGTTCTTTTATCAATTACTCTGCATAAAAAAACTGTTTTCTCTTCACATTGCTGCTTAAATTGTTATATATCGTGAAACGAATTGCATCAAGAGGTTCGCATTAGAATCTTGATTGTTTAGATACTCCCATTTCCATGAAACGTTAAAGACATTTTCTTTTATTCTTTTTATGCATAGTCTTAAACGGAAGGCACCCTATAATGTTTAACAAGAAAGTGCTTAAATTCATGGACCATCCTAAGATGCTTTGTCTCCAAGAACTGTTGATGGGCGACTTCGAAAAGATATTCCCTAATAGGGACTGGGCAACAGACAATATGATAATTATTGGCTTCCCTCAATGTAATCGTCAACTTATATTTATGAGGTCGGTATTGCTAGTGACAGGGTTAGAAATGGGTGCCGTTGATCACAAGCTTATTAGAGAGCTCCAGTGGAGAAAGAGTTGAACTAATTGAATTGAGTACTCCTTAATCCTCCAACACTCAGTTAATTCGCATCAGAGAATTGTGGGACAGTGATATGGAAAATTGTCCGTTAAAACAAGTACAAATCTCCGGCCCGCCCTTCCCAGTTATTAGCCGTCCATCGAGCAGTTTATGGACAGTCAATAAGGATAAACCTTAGTGCCTAGGTGGATGCTGTGCGCCGGGAGAAATCTTGTCAAGACGCTTAAGCGAAAGCAACCTAACGCCGGACAAAACAATTTCCCAATCCGAGGCCATATTCTTCCAACGGCTTGTCGTGTTGATTTGTTAATTCCCTGTTATAGAATTTTGTTTTAAATTAATGTTGACATGAAAGGAAAGAAATTAATTATTTTGGAATCTTATCTCGTTAAAAAGAGATTGAATTGGTCATTGTGATTATGATGTTGTGACGGCCAAATCCTCCTTCTGTTCTATTAACCACCAGTTCCTCGCGTTTGTCACATCCTAGAAACATTGTTGGCAAGCCGATCCTGTTAACTCTCCTAGCTGCGTGTACTGCCTTAATGCGTTACATAATATTGAAAGTTTTAAGCGAGAACGAAACACGACAATAGTTATGAAAAGGGTTACAATAAGAATTTTGCGGTATTATCATTACATGATGTTAGAATGACATTCGGTATACTATTTTATGCATGTATCGCCGGAGTGAACATAAATCCCATGGGGTTTGATTATCCCTGACTAGATTATTTTTGTGTTTCTTGGCGGATTATCATTAGCAATGAAAATAATATAACATATATTACAGAGATATCTAAATAATGGTAACATAAATAAGAACAAATAAGCTATATATAGTATACATATTCTGAAATATAAAATACCGCACGTGGAAGTCTCACTCATTGTAATTAAGTTCTGTATGCAAAACAATGTTTTGTTATTGACTTAAAAAAGAGATATTAATGGCAAGTCTTTAAATGAGTTAGGTTATTAATGCCATTCTATGGGCCCAGATATTTTACAGGTTCGAAATGAGAAATTGGTGCTGTGAAATGGGCGTTTAAGTTATTGGTAACTGTTCTAATGGGGTAAATATAAACTTCAGCTTGTTTAGTAAAGTAGTTTCTGCAAGAATAATGGGGAAATGTCCGGATGATGGATGAATTTGTGAGCAAGTTGAATGATTTGATATACATGGATTTGAGTTAAAGGCAGTTACTAATTTTGAATGAAGAGACGTGTTGTCAAATTTGCTGGATAACGTTATGAGACGAATGGCTAGTTTTTGAAGTTGGATTAAGGGAAGAAGATGTGAATGAAAGGTATTCCCCCAAACGTTACAGTAAATAAGATATGGGTAGATCAGTGAATAGTATAGAATTTAGATTGTTTTTTATTCAACAAATGTTTGACGTAAGCTATTAAGCCTAAATTGCGTAAAATACTTTTACAGATGAAACTGATATGGGTTGACCAATTTATAGTTTGTTATTGAGCGTAATTCCCAGAAAGGTAAATGTTTTAACTTTTTCAATATTATTGTTTGACAGGTGAAGTTGGAGAAAAGTAAATTTGTCTTCATTGATATGTTCTGTGGGCCTTATTAATAAATATTTGGTTTTCTTTATATTTAGTTATAATTTGTTGTTTCAAAGCCATTGCTATCTTCTGTATTAACAGTGTTGAACAATTTACTTGGGTCAATATCCGTGAGGCAAGATCTCGCATATCATCTGCGAAAAAGTTGTATATCAAGAAAGGAACTGCTGTAACATATAAAACTGATGTAAATTAAATTAGAATGGGCCCTAACAAAATGTCTTTAAATGAAATATTTTTTTGGACTTCCCTTATTATAGTTTTGATCTCTTTTTTTCTTATTTGGTATCATACACTTAACGTGATGTAGTCCTTAAAGACAAACTATTTTATTGACGGTCAAGGATAAGAAACCTGTGATTATTTTACTCATCTCAGAATAGGTACACTTGCTGTTAAATCTTAAGGACTATATATTAACAATCGGTTTTGCAATCAATTAATTAACTAAGTAAATTAATTATCCAATCACACAACCAACTAACCAATCAACCAACCAACCAACCAACCCAACGAACCAACCAACCAACCAACCAACCAACCAACCAACCAACCAATCAATCAATCAATCAATCAATCAATCAATCAATCAATCAATCAATCAGTCAGTCAGTTAAAGTAAGTTTTATGTTATGTATAACATTGTTGATAAGAGCCAACACAGTAACTAAACAACAAACAACTTCATAAATATCACGAATTTGTTAACGTCAGTAACCGTAGTCCATATTGAATAGACATTTCTACTATTGTCCTTTTATTCAGCGTTTATATTATTATGAGTATAACCGATATGAAGAAAGCTTACAACCAAGTAAAAAATTAGATCAAAACCCGACTGTATAAGAAAACATCAATGGTTCGTTTAACATATAGTTAGTCGGACCATAAGCTTTCAAAAGCACGTTTAATAGCATCAATGCACTTGAATGGGGTGCAGCCAAGAGTGACAGTAGCCTTCAACAACTAATGCATCCAGATAGATTCAGTAGCTCCAAATCTGCCCACATCTGTAAAATTCACCTTTAAGCTATATTTTTTTAATTATTAAAAATCGTTTGTCCCTCGTTAGCCCAAGACATTAAGCGTTTATGACAACAGCAACTAGATTAATCAGTTACCCAGACGCATGGTCAAAGGTTAATCACGAAAAAGAAATTTATATTCAATAATTGAGTTACAAAGTCTGGTTAAGAATGAACAAATCAGAGAGGCACTTTTGTAGGCAATTTGACTGTCATATAGTAAAAAAGCTTTCTTTTAAATTCTTGATATGTCTTAATGATTGAAGTTGACTAATCCACAAATCATTATCAGCGTAATTGTTTTATATTAAAAAGAGAGCACATTAGTTCAAACAGGTTCAGACTTGGCTTCACCGAATGGGTACTTAAAGGAAATTAAGACGACACTATCTGTCGGGCAACTGCTATCATTTTGAGGAAACGGCTTAGTTTGATCAGGATTGTAATATTTAGGAGGTAGATTGTAATTTGTGAAGGGACCTTGGCCCATCTGCAACTACAGGACATTGTACAGTAATGGCGCTTCGAAGCAACCGTTTGTTTGTGATTGCTATGTAGGATACAGAAATGAATCCCTACTTCAGCGCTAATAAGAGATGCCACTGTCTTGCTAATAAGAGGGGAGGAGTTCGGAGGATGATATTTCTGCCGTTGAGAAGCTGCGATAATCACCGGTCCGCTTTCTTGGCATCGCTAGCTCGGCACACTTCGGCTGCAGCAAATCTGCACTACCTTTAGTACTTTACGGATCTATACTGCCAACAAATCAATCGACGCTAGTGCCAATAAAGGAGGAAGGACTATAAGCTAACTAGTACTGGCTCACTTAAGTCTGCACTGATACCATATAGCTGGGATATACCGCCAAGGACGTCTGACATACACATCCTCATTTCACGTTTATACCAAATATACCCCAAGTGAAAATAAGGAATGTCTTTAAACGACGAAGGTTTAATTTGATCTTTTGATCTCCATTGAACAAGAGCATTGTCGAAACTAAATACAGTTTAAAATACTGAAAATACCAGTATTAAATTTGGATATATAACAAAATGTTATATGCTAGAATCTGTATGTGGCAGGTCAATGTGAATAAATTTGGCGTTAAACATTATACAACGACTACAGTAAAATTACTCTAATGTCAGTTTTCGCCCGGGCCTTCAAGCATACATCAACTCCAGATTAGGGGGATTCTGCTTTATTAATTTAGAGTTTCTAGAAAATGAATAATGATTACTGAATTGGATATCAGTGCACTGGTATTCGGTAATTTGGATGCAACGTGTTTCGCCGCTGAAAAGTCATAGGGAAACACTCAAATTGAAAGCAATGGAAATGACATACATTGCAAAGAGAGATCTCGCGGGAAAACTGGAGAGGCGTCATTGAAGTGCCTTTCGCTGAAAGTCAGCTAGATAGTTAAATTATAAATGAAAATATGTGGACGGACAAGAAACACCCATCATCGAAGATTAGATTGCGGGTTAATACTATTGTGTAACAACACAATATGGGTCTTGCGACGGCACGAGCAAGGATGAAATGATGCCAACTTGGACCAGATCCCGGAAGCAATTATAACGCCCCCTACGTCCGGATAATGACGCGGCCTCTATTTACTAGTGTCATAAATATATGTGAGATGTAGATAGACCACTGCTTGCACGCGGTTGGGATTTCCTTTAATTTCCCGTTTTGCCTCGACTAGCTGGTTAAGTAAATTACGTAGAAGACGATGCGAACCTCAAACCTATATTCAGACACCTGCGAAATTTGCAAATAAACGCAAAACTAGAAAATACGCCCGCCCTATTATTACACCCTATTGCTTGACATATTGATTAACGTTATTAAGGAAATTTTATATACAATGGTAAATTAATGGGCTTCCAAGATACATGCCCAATTATAAGTTTACAATGTTTCGCTAATAAATGGACAGAACCTGCATTATTTTTGTCCACATTTTCATAAAAAAAAATCTCGCTTATATTGAGTGTGTATTATGCCAAACTGTAGCTGTGTATCTTGTAAGAATGTGACATGCAACCAGTTGATGATAGGCCTTAAACTAAAAAAAAAAAATATAAAAAAATTAATCAATAAATAAAGTACTTTAACTGTCATTTGGAAAATCAATAATGACAGGTAACTTTAATTTCAAAATATTTATGTTTGATTTTAGTGCTATAAATACGAAACCATAGACGTCAGTATAGAAATTAAAAAAAACATACAAAACAAATTCCACAGTTATGTCGACTTTGTGATATGGTTAAAACTGAAAAAGTCTCTATGTCAATTCTGAAAAAATATGCTTAGTAAGAATGTAGTTAAAAACTGTGATTAACTGTATTACTCTTTAGGCCTAACCTTGTACTTGCCTTACAATTCGTGTATTTAGTTTATCCCGACAACCGTTAGTGTAAGGGAAAATAGTCCTTCAGCTTCGAGCTGGGCGATATTCTTACTCGCCTCGAGCGATACATCTGTTGAGGTGGTGCTCGGGTCAGCTAGGGATTCTTCCGCCGATAACTTACTCCCGTGGATTCACTGATAAATACATTCTGTTCCAGTATTTACATTTGAATGTCACGGACCCGTGTTAATAACACGGCAAGATGTTACCCTTTTGTAATCCTGATAAAGCCTGCGAGCATATAATAGGCTTCTCTCCCTATACATACGTTCTGAACTCGGTTTTCTGAGGAATGGTGGATCATACAGGCATATTACTACACATGATATAACAGAATGAATTACATTACACACACAGTCATCATACAAGTGATATACCCTTGGGCACGGTTAACACCAATCAATCAATCAATCATTCAATCAATCAATTATAAGTTTCCAATGTTTCGCTAATAAATGGACAGAACCTGCATTATTTTGTCCACATTTTCATAAAAACGAGAAAATCTAGCTTATTTCTATATAGTGTCACGTGACTAATCTCGCTTTTTTCTTTATATAATATCACTTGACTAATCTCGCTTATTTCTATATATAGTATCAGTTGACTAATATCGCTTTTTTCTATATAGAGTATCAAATGACTAATCTCGCTTATTTCTATATAGAGTATCACTTGACTAATCTCGCTTATTTCTATATAGAGTATCACTTGACTAATCTCGCTTATTTCTATATTGAGTATCACGTGACTAATCTCCCTTATTTCTATATAGAGTATCACTTGACTAATCTCGCTTATTTCTATATAGAGTATCACTTGACTAATCTTGCTTTTTTCTATATAGAGTATCACGTGACTAATCTCGCTTGTTTCTATATAGAGTGTCACGTGACTAATCTCGCTTATTTCTATATAGAGTATAACTTGACTAATCTCGCTTATTTCTATATAAAGTATCACGTGACTAATCTCGCTTATTTCTATATAGACTGTCGTGTGACTAATCTCGCTTATTTCTATATAGAGTATCACTTGACTAATCTCGCTTATTTCTATATAGAGTATCACGTGACTAATCTCGCTTATTTCTATATAGAGTATCATTTGACTAATCTCGCTTTTTTTCTATATAGAGTATCACGTGACTAATCTCGCTTATTTCTATATAATCATGAACTAAGAACATTGTAAATCTGAGTTTTATTCACGTTATTTTACAATATATTAATTACATTACTTGGAGCAATTCGAAAGTTTTTATTAATATTCTGATACATATTTTTTAATGTGTGACAATGTGTGACCGTCTGCTTTCTGAAAGTACTATACTAAATAATACCCATAATATTGAGAAATAATAACTGTTTGCAATAATTTATGTGTAGAATTAAATTATAACTATTAAAAGTTTATGTGTAATATTAATTTTCCAGAACCATCATTTTTGTTTCGAAATGTATTATACTAACGTTTTGAGCTTCTAACTAATCAAAGACATAAATTTAAGAGCGAAATAGGGACGATAGATGCTAGATTTTACAAAATACTATAGTCGCTAAAAGACGTTAATACGTTTCGGGTATTCTACGGACGATTAAGTTTGCGATAATTTATTTTCCCTTAGGGAATAGATCCCCAGTCAAAAACACATTTATCTTGTAGATTTTAATGACATCGATATCGTCCACGCTTAAATATGGGCATTATTTTTATCAAAGAAAATGTCTTTTGAAAAGATAGAAAAGATAAAACAATCGCAATTGCACACGTTCATGGTTTTATTTTTTTAAATTAGTGCTTATATGATTATAATTTTAGCTTTTTCGCTTTTAGACAAGTGATTCTGAAAGTTCAGACAAGCCTTATGTGAATTATATTTTGTTATTGAAAATGTAAATACGGTCACCTCTGGCAATGCGACATGGATATTTATGAGTCATTCAAATCCACATACAACAACATAATTATACTAATATAAACAAATAAGTCTTTATAGGATCGGCATAGAACATAAACCCCAAATACTTTGGATGTGTATATGTAACCCAGTTTGTACACAATACATTTAACCCTGTAATAACAAACGCTTTGCATGCGGGATCATTATCCGCATATACAATATATTTTTTGAACTTTTACATATTTATTCTGCCCAATTATAAATGCATGTCTTGTAATGATGTGGAAATCAATGGGTAGTACCACACCCTCGGGATACACATATGTTCATGGCCGCGATTTACATGGATTAAAATGGTCCCTCAATACGGGTTGGCGTCAGGTTCAGGGCCTATGTCATAAACCCAAAACAACAAACAAAAAACAAAAATACTTCACTGTTAAAGGCTTTCCAAGTGCTTGTTAGAGACTTGCCGCTCTTTAACGAACAACTTTGTTTTTGTTAAATCTTGTTTTACCAGAAGTTGGTGTATTTTTGCCTTATTTCATTGTAAGTTATCAATGATCGTTTTATCCAACAATGTCCTTTTGGTTCTTGTTCTCGTCTAGAAAGTTGGTTGGTTATAAGGATGGGAAGTTGGTCGACTAGGAAGTTGGTCGGCTAGGCAGTTGGTCGGCTAGGAAGTTGGTCGGCTAGGAAGTTGGTCGGCTGGGAAGTTGGTCGGCTGGGAAGTTGGAAGGCTAGGAAGTTGGTCGGCTGGGAAGTTGGTCGGCTAGGAAGTTGGTCGGCTAGGGAGTTGGTAGGCTGGGAAGTTGGTCGGCTAGGGAGTTGGCAGGCGGGGAAGTTGGTCGGCTAGGAAGTTGGTCGGCTAGGGAGTTGGTAGGCTAGGAAGTTGGTCGGCTGGGAAGTTGGTCGGCTAGGGAGTTGATAGGCTGGGAAGTTGGTAGGCTGGGAAGTTGGTAGGCTGGGAAGTTGGTTTGCACTTTTGGGACTGGATGACTATTTGCTGCGTTCGTAGTTTCGTTCTTTTTGTACCTTGACTTGCTGGATATGCTTCTTGTGTTGATTGTCAGAAAGTTTTCGAATAACTCTCAAATGTATGCTGGTTTATATCCGGTGCAATGTGTCGATCTAGATGCCCCAGACCGTTCTCAAGCGATGATTGTTTATTTTATACCATGCATTGTCCCATTCGGAAAATTTGTTTTGCCATTCGGTCTGATTATCCACCCGGTCTAAGCAGCACATATTTTGACGATTGCCTTATGACATACATTGTCTTGAAGGTGAGATCGATAAAGCTAATCAATAAGTTATCAATAAATAATCGGCTCAGTGTAATTTGATCTATGACTGCGCTCTAAGTCAAGCAGCTAATGTATATTTTTATAGGTTTCAAGTAAAGGACAATGTGAGAGCAGAATATTGCTCTTGATGATCAGCTACAACTGCCAATTTTCATTTAGTAGAATTGCATTTCTCAAATCCAAGCCGCAGAAGAACTATTTGTTACCAGTGACATGGGAGAGTATTTGCTATATATTTTTTTTTATACAAACGATCTTTTTAAGTTCCACTCGATTTCCATATGTTTTCGGATCACAGTATCACCTGATTTGCAGTATTCATTTGACAGTTTAAGATTTTTAAATAAGCGTGTAAAACGTAGACAGTACTGTTTTTCTGAAACCTGATTTTGCCGAAAAAATGGAGTAAAATCGGAATGAATTCATAAACGGTGACACAAATTTTTGAAGAAAAAAGTAAGATGAAACAACGAAGAAAGGTTTGCCGAATGACCCTAATACCATACGCACTGCTTGTTAAGCTTTGTCCATGATCACTGGACTGTTACTCGTGTCGTTTTAACAACAAGACAGAAAATTACGAAGTCTTGTAGTCTCTATCGATGACAATTGGCGCACAGAATGTCAAAAGTAACAAATGGGACAAAGAAGCATCCATATGCTGTTTGTGAAAGTTTAGAGTGTGTTGATGTGACAGCGTTTCCTTCTCAGCTACTCGTCTACCGCAGACATCCGGCAAGTCACTTCCTCGACGAACATTATGGCCTTTAGTGATGATAGAGACAATAGTCTAACCCTTTCGCTCCATTTCATGGGGTTTTGCAGTTCACAAAAAACAAAGTCACGCTATAAAGTCAGGAAATATTTACAGATTGGATTTATTGTCTAACCTTGAATTAAAACCTCGAGGACATGAACAACATTGCAAAAGGAACGCTTGTTTGCTTTCTTTAGTCCGAAAGCTTCTCATATTTCTAATTTTTGGAATTGTGATTGTATCCAGTTAAAATTGTTCCAACCATGGCTTGTAGTAAAAGATTATCTCCTGGAACGAAGAGGTTAAGAAGGCAGGAAAACTTTTGTCCACGGTCCATGTAGCTGGTCCCGGGGTCAGAAAATACATTTTAGCTCAAAACTGTTTTCGTGTCCGCGGGGCAGTTAAAGTTGGCGGAGAGTCGACTTAAAATCTGGGGTATACAAAAGTGTGGTGACCACAGGCCCTTTAGGTAATAAACCAAGCGTGTAAGCTGAGAAGAATTGGCGGTGTGTTTTAGTCGATTACCTTCTCTTAACTGGCTTTGTTATTTGTGTCTCAAGCACACATGCGCCGACATTAAAAAGATGGCGCCTTATTTAATAGGAGATCAATCTATTGTTGGTTTTAAAGCTGCATTTCACTTTCTGTGATCCTTGTCTATGATAAGCCAAAATGGTTCAGCGTCATTAACGATATGTCTCTTAACTCTTTTAACCTCACAGCCAAATTCTTTATTTTTTAAGTATTTGGGGTAGATTTATTTTCTCATAGTCATTATTCGCTTAATGGAGCAATTTAGTTTATTTTATTTAAGTTTTTGTGCAAGTACGTTATTCATCCAACACAGCTTGTAAGCTGATGTCTACACATACGTTTTTACATTTGACGCTGTTTTTACAGTTAAGGTGAATTATGTATTTATTTCACATATTTATTTTCTCCGTTTTTCTAAAGGAAAGCATGCGAGTTATGATCATCTCAATTAATGTTATCAGTTTTTGATAACACATTGTTATTTATAAAAGTGTATTTTTGTCTGTGTTTATATTTTTTGCATGTATTTATTTATGTACAAATTCCCTGCTTTCATTTGTGACATCGAACAATGTAATATACAATTTAAAACTCATATCTATTTATTTTCTATTTGTTTAATGTTACT
>JAVFBZ010125338.1:35318-52737 GCA_032466195.1 Katharina tunicata | reverse complement strand
TTTCACATTTATCGGTCTACGTAGTTAATAAGATTAATTATAAGGATGAAATCTAACGATCGCCAGCACATCATATAATTTAATCATTTGTAAGTGTATAGTGATCATTAAGCTGACAAATGGAGAAGAAAATACCAGTTGATTGTTTTTCCTTTTCTTAATAATATAATCGTAGTACGTAGAAAACTGAGCACTTAATGAAAATGTACAATTCTTCACTTTACTATGAAGAAAAAAGAGTAAGTAAGACTATATAGAGGTTCATATTTTACGTTCGTATCTTGAAACCGTGCTACGTTTTTCTGTTAAATTTGTAGATTATGTTGTCCTTGTGTGTTTCCACCAGCCAGATATACTGATTTATTTATTTTATTATTACAATTATTTATACATTAAATTTGAATAAAAGCATAGAGTGTGCAATAACCTGCCGTAATGCCCAGAAATAGATTAATAATACGTTTATCATCAAACACAAATCTAAATGGACAAAAGCTGTGTAATAGATAAAAACACTACTGCGAGGCAATCGACTAAAAATCTCGAATTGATTATACTCGTTAGCGCGTTTTATCATGACATTGCCAAGGGACCCATTCGGTTCGCATATATATTCAGCTCTGTGGAACCGAGGCGTGAAGACCGAGTCAAGATCAACCGTTTTGCCTATAGTGGTTGTTCAACGTGTGTACGCCCATGGCGCACCACTAATCGTCTAAGATGGCGTTTGAGACTCGACCGCCAAAATTATTTGACACAATTAGGAGATTTGCCCCGCGGAAGGTGTTCGGCTATGTGAATGTAGCCTTATATACGTAATAATAATAGAGATGGTATAATATTAGCACTTCGGGCTACAGCATACGGATTATATAGGGTTGGACAAGCCCAGCAAATAAAACATTCACAACACCAAACATTCACCTCGACCAATATGATATGCTATATATGAATCCCATTGGGATTGCTTAAATAAAAAAACACATAAAAAACAACACATGGATATCCAGATCGGGTCAGAATATTTAAGCAGAGTAATTTGTATTGTATGACAATGAGATCCAAGCACACCGCTGCAACTGTAAATAGCAAAAAAACGGTTATAAAACCGATATCGTTCAGACTGTTATCATTTAGGTGTAATAATTTGTTTTTAAATGTTGGTCAATCTTGTACGTACGGCAGAGCAGTATGAAACAAAAAAAACACTTCATTTGTGTTGATTTACCGTGTGTCATTTTATGAATTTGTCGGCTTATTTTATTAAATTGGACGACTTTTTGTTTTAATATGTAAAAAAAAAATACCGACAGGTATGACGGCGTAAATGTTTAGTAAGGTTTATTTATACCTGTTATAGAACTAGGTATTTCATGTATATTTCCGTACAACATTTATTCACTAATTTATAATAGGGTTGCCATATAGCTCATGGCTCTACTTATCCGACTGAAGTAGAGCTGTTTACTTCCTTTATTTGCTTGAATTGTACGCTTTCAATGATCCACTTGAATGTGGTAATTTGTTTGCGGCATCAATGAGCTGCTTGTATGATCAGCTTGAATATATACCTGTATATGTGGGGTTCGCTTTTACGGAGACGATCATATGTTATGCCAATTTTTTACATTGTTAAACTTTGAATTTTTAGATTTAAAATTAAAGCCATAGCTCTAAGAAACTATTTTGCTCAAGTCTTTTACACAATGGCTCCCCTTTAAATGACACAAGGGCATTTGTATACTTTTTAACGTTACAGGTTCTTCGTACATACATTATTCCATATGGGTATTGAAAGGCCATTGCTATACACGTCATCAGGCACGCTAATAGTTAACAGATTTAACAAATTCGTTCCTATTAAAAAATTGAAGATTTGGCAAAGAGACAGAATAAACATCAGCGTATTGTCTGTCTCAATTAACGCGATGGTTGGCAGTTGCCTTGACAAAAATACCAGCTAACCAAACACGATTGTCTCCCTTGAATCACTGGCCAGCTTTGCGAGTCCCGTTTGGTTAAGAATACTCATCTCAAAAAGGCTTTCATTAGTTTGCCATACAATTGTATTTCCCAGATTAATTATCTTTCGTTGCTTATTTGCAATAGGCCTACATGTACACATTTCATAAAACAATATTGGCCAGTTAATTAAGAATGGAATTCAAAAATTTGTTTTAGTTTATCACATAATTATAATTTAAAAAAAAAAAATTTCAATGCGGTGTAGAAAACGCACGTGATATAACTTTCTCGAGATAATTATGTCAAACATTTTATAGGTGCATTTTTATATAGTTCTTAAGTTTTATATCTTATTTATAATTTTTAAGATTTATTGAAAAAAGAGTGCGAGTGAAATCAAGTTGAGCTGAGAAAAACAATACTGGGGCAAATAATGCTTATTGGTGTTAACTTCTCATATAGAACAAAACACAAAACACAAACAAAAAACAAAACAACAAAACAACAAAAAACGAGAATGTAACTTAGTGAGTGTAAGTAATTAATCAGTTATAAGGTGATTGGTGTAAGATATTATTCGACGAATCTAGATATAACTGACTCTTAGCTGGCATCGCTTTTATTTGATGAAATACAGAATGGATGTATCACTTTACCTGTTAAAACGATAATATATGCGAGTGACATATATCATGTTAGCACTCCTGGACTTTCAGTGCACTTATTGACCGCAAAGTACTGAATTGCTAGAGAGATGATCCCAACTGATTGATGTCATAGCACACGGGTTAATGGTTCCAGGTACTTTGCTATTTTTAATGTGTCCGCTTTTAAAACAAAGTGCCATTTCAACTTCCCAATGGCAGCACTCCTGTGTATAGTTAATTGTATTTCCTCGTCTAATTAGACATGGAATGCGGCGTTTTAAAATATTGACTGGTGCATTGACTGGGCATTTGTAAATACCTACCTGTATACAGATATATGTATGTATTAGCAGGCAAGCAAAATTGTCTTTCTCTACATTTAAAAAAAGAAAGATATACGCCAGTACCAGATTATCACAACAAGTCAAAACAACAAACACGTTTGTGTGTAATGTCTAGATAAAAAAGACTCTGTTTTCAGTGCGTAGAGAAAAAATCGCCGTTGCCTGGATAAAATAAAAAATTCGGTAGTTCTACCGTCGTTCTACCGTTAGCCTCTGAAGCTCAATTGGTTAGAGCGCTGGGCCTGCTAGCTAGAACCCCGAGATCCGGTGGAGGCAAGCACAATTTTCTTTCTCTACATTTAAAGAAAAAATATATATATATTATGTATATACGTGATTGAATCGTATTTCTTCAAACCTTTACAAAAAAAAGTTCAAAGCGGATATCTCAATGTGTCAACAAAGATCTCGTATGACGTAATACCATCAGTACTTTTTACAAACATGAAATACATGGAACTCGCAGCATATAGACGCAGCTAGCCTAAAATTATAATCGTATTTATGGAGGTTTTCGACCTAAGAGCTAGCTAGTTAGCTAGGGTAAATTACTCTCTATATTAATCAGCTAGTGGACAGCTGTCTGTGCCTATTTTATTGACAGTATCATCAAGCCGTTTTCCAAAGGTATTCTCCCATCCTTTGACACAGTTTCTGAGGACAGAGCAATCAATGGATGCCCATTATTTACTGATTTAATCTCAACATTTTTATTTCATATGTTCGTATAATTATTCAGCGTACCATGCATGGCAGGCCAGCTGGGCGTTGGTAGGCTGTGTTGTTTGTATTAATAATAGAGGCACGAGCACTGGTCTAAAACAATGTGTATATACCGTGTATGCATATCCAAGCCTTTCATTTTTCTTTGCATTGTATATGGCCTGAACAGACTGTTTGGTTTTGCTTCTAATAAGACTCAAAGAGCGTGTATTTATGGGACTTCGGCATTTGTTTACCTCCGACTTCCCCAACGCATTGTCCAGCTTCAAAATACTATTGTTTTAGATAAGCATGGTGCTTGTGAAAATAAAGTCGGGGAACAGCCACGTCTTACTATAAATATATTCCTTGTCATGAGCAATTATATGTATATATGGCTGATTAATGTTGGAAGAATTTGAATACTTACTTCCTGTATTAAGACAAACGCTCTGTGAGAAAATATGGCAATGCAGCGGAAATTCACCGATCACCTGGGTGGAAAGCAAACTGTCACCGCGTGTCGTCATAATTGAAAGCGACCTGGCGCGGAGTTTTAATACATCTTCGCGGAGCTCGCAGATATCCCACAACGCGTTGCGTTGATCACCTATTCTATGGTCGCTCTTTTGATCTGCCGCTCTGAAAGGTGATGAATGCATCGTGACGCAATGCGTTTATGCAGAGTTGATTTATCGCATGGGAATCTGAAATTTGTTATATATCCATGCTCCCGCCGAGGGAATGGGAAAAGGCAAAATTTATATTATAAGAGATTCGTCTACAATACACAGAGAAACAGAAAGGGAACAGCAATTTCCTCAAACAATTTCTTTTAAATTGAAATAAAGCATAAAAACAACAACAAAATACATTTAGGTTAAAGTTACAAAATACAAGAAATAGCCCAGGTGATTAAATGGGCTATGGTCGATATGCATTTCGAATATATAATAAAGTGAGAAGATTTATTTTGACTCCATGTTTCCATTTGTATTCATCTAGGGTTTTACTGCACAGTTTTAATGGTTACATCCAGCTTGTATTTATCATTATTAAAAAATTAGTCACAATTTTATAGAAAAATTTTATTACTTTAAAAAACGATGTAATATATTACATTTACCGAAAAAGTATGATATTGAATAAGATGTCCAATGTTGTAAAAACAATTCTAAATTGCGATTTTGAATAAAAGTTGAGATTACTATTTTGTCGTTCTTTTCTAATACCCACCATCTGTCAATTCACTTGTAATTGTGTTGTGTAGTGAAAATATCTTGTTGATTAATTGTATTCTCATCGCGAATTATTGTTTTCGTTCCATAGTTAGATCCTGATTTTAACATAAATCCGGGAGAATAAATCGTTACATATCAAAGTAGGAGAGGCTTAATGAACGGCGACTAATTACACATCACTGATTTTAATTAAAGTAGGCGGATTTTTTGTACTCTTCGTTTTGCTCGTGATTGATTCATTTGACTTTATCGGTAACCGGAAGTTCAAGAATAAGGACGATGGTCGTAAAAAGGAAAAAATAATAACTCTAAAGTTATTTCTGTGAAATCAGCGAGCAAATCGCTGACGTCATCAATAAGTTATCGTCTGTAGTATAAGTTGCACCTGTGATTACAAACGGAAATGAACAGGGAGGGGTTCGCAAAATACTGAATAGAAGCATGACTGGTATTTATCCGTGTCGTTCTTATCCAGCATTGGCGCCGGACAACTTAGCGGCAATGAGACACACTCGTATCTGATCTTACGGAAAAAGAAATGAAAATAAAAGGGAAGACGTCAGACATATTGTCCGACAGTGCTTAAAACCCCTTTGTATTTTATTTCTGACCAGACATAGTTTTAACTTGCCAACCTTTTATCTCCATTTGATGGTACTTCTCATGTGTTTGAGTATGACCTATGTTTCTTTTATATTATACGTGAAGCCTGATCTAAACAAAGAATCAAAATTTAGAAACATTTAAATCTTGTCGTCTTAAAATATACCCCAAATTCATGGCCCAGGGAGATAAGTAAAGATAAAAAGCAACCCAAAAACAAAAACAGTACAACACACACACAGACCAGACATTATCTAGACACCAAATCACTATTAAGAATTCTTTGAAAGCCTAAATTAAAATAAGGGCATATCATGTTTATGGATCTCGTTTGGCGAACCGAAGACATCAACAAATGGACATGTCAACAGAAGGAAATAATTAAAGTGCATTAAATGTAGCTTAAGAAGTGAAAATACACATCCAGTTCAGACCTTCAAATGCAGTGCGACACATATACATTCTCTGCAAGTCCTTAACTAAGTTAAACCGCTTTATTGGCCTTTGTTCGCCTTTGCAATGCGATTAAATCACTGTCTTTATATATCAATATATTAAATTCACGTTTATTTTGCAGTATTTAAATTGTTATTTTATTTGTCTGATGGATCACTTTGATGGCCCCCGATGTTAGGACAATTATAGTTAATGGCGGACCCGAAATAATCTATGCTCTAAGTTTTTTTTGCATTTTAAGTTTCGGCAATTGTGTAAGTGCAAGTGTCCTTACATGAATAAAAACAAAACAAGGGCTTTAATAACCTCAAAATGACCGCAAACGTATGGACTGTGTTTGGTTTCTAACGGGTGTAGTGAACCATGAATTAAAGACGAGCATAATAATATATAGGTGTACCGCACCTGTATAATACAAACAAAGGACTGTAATAAAGTTGAATGAAAACGATAACAGGTTGACACCAAGATAAATGTTACTTTGGAAGATTCAATGAATTTTACTTAAAAAACAAGTTTATAAAAAAGAGCACTATTCCGTGGTTAGTGTTATGATACAGCTTTGAAAACTTAAATCTTGTGGCATTCTATGATTGAAGTCAAACACGTATGACATAAACCAGTAAACGGCGGGTAACGCCTATTTGTAAGTAAAAAAGTCCTGAGCAATAAAACAGAAATGTCAAGAATTTTTTTTAGTTTTTTAGTGTAAGTGTTTCCTGTTGTTGTTTCGTCAAAATATTAACAGATTTGTAAAAATAATACTAACCTAACCAAACTTATATAAGATTTATAACACTTATTTCCAATGTACAATTATGGATTTTCTACCTTGGTATATGTGTACATTGAGACGGAAAAACATCTTTTTTGAAATATCAGTTGGAATAGAATTTCCAGATTGGTTTGGATGGTTAGCTGCTTTGGACGGTCTGGGCTATGGGCGGGGTAGTCTATAAATAAACACCAGCATAACGCTTATGTAAAGCTGAAATCATAAGTAGGTGTTCACTTTTGATAATCCTCTCTCGTTTATCTAATTGTTTTTAGTTGACACGGCGTTTCGTCATATGCTATCTGATACTGGCCTACTGTGACCGGACGTCCATGCAAAAAATTAATGTTTCGATGACATCCCTCTTTAATAGTTTAAGATGGCCAATTTGCAAAGAGATTATCCCATGTACCCCAGGGTTTAGTGACATGACGGATTATAGGCATGTCGCCAGAGTCCGCGGGGATTGAACGCTTTGCTCAGACAGGTGTATGTAAAAAAAAGTAAAAGAAAAGCGAAATGCTCGTATATAGGTATAAGGGCAATGCGAGTTAACTATGTGCTATTATAGGCGGCTTGGGCCAATTAGTTTCAGTTTGACAAAACCTTTACATGGCCTTTGCGTGGTGTTCTTGATTTCATTAATGATTTTTGCAAAGGCTGAACTATATAATTCAGGTGAATAAGATCCCTGCTATAGTTTATTAAACTAAAAAATTGTGTACTCCAAAGAAAAAGTACAATAATAAACATGGTTTTCGTCATAGCAGAATGTTATTGATTTCTGTGGTAATTAATTAACAAAAGTTCTAAGAGTTAAACTGCATATCATTTTAAACGGATTGCAAACAATTCCGCGAATATATTGAACATATATCGGGTTTATCCGTAGCCGACTCGGCTACGGATTAAAGGGGCGATTCTGGTGGAGGAAGTGAAGAGGTAAATTAGGAAATAAATGAAGATATTTCATAGCCGAACAGAATTCCCGACGAATGAAAGCGAGTTAAACGACTATCACATACAGATTTAGGAAAGACCTGAAGTTTAAGCATTGCAATTATCAACCCCCGCCCCCGACCGCGGGCCAATGTAGGGCGGGCTAAGCGATTAATGCTCTTTCAACTTGAGAGTCTCCTACTGGATCTTTTACTTAGCGTAGTATAGTGTAGTTTTCTTTCAAATGATAGAGCTAATCAGTTGTCAGAGAGCATAGTACAGAAAGCCATAGCCTGAAGGGTATCATCCCGAGAGGTTCCAGGCAACAGGGTGGTCTTTTCAAGGGGAGACGTCGTGTGTTTTAGCCCCGAAGCCGCCTAGCTCAAGGCAACACGGTCTCCTTCAGTTATACCTACATCCCTAATTATAGCCGAGTTTTTGTACTAGCTACCAATTAGTTAAGAAGCTATGAAAAACTCATCTCATTCAGCTCACTCGCATCTATTGCTTTATTGTATTAAACAATATCCCACTCAACAGTCTATTAACCTACCGTAATTGCCCAGATCTAAAAGTTGACATGTCTAATAGCGAGAATGACTTTCCAAATTAATTTAATTTAACACACATTGTGACTTCATTTACATATAAGAACAGATCCACTTGTTTTGCCTTGTAAAAGGAACAGCTATATGTATACAGTGAATTGCATACGAGCTCTGTCATCCTACATAATCAGGGATAAAAGTTTATGAACCACCAATATTTTACAAAACTTTAGTCAATGTACTTACTAAAATTAATTGTAGTGGGACATTACATACGAATAACGCCTCTATCGCTTTGCTGATTTGCACTTATTCTTGCCTCAAGCCAGGATAACATAGTTATTCTAACCGAATCGTCACATACTATTTATTATAGCTCCCAGTAAATAATCCAGTAAATATTAAATCGTCCAGATTTAATGTATAAATTCAAAATTTTAGTACATCGCAGTAGTACTATTTAAATACCTTATACTCGACTTGCCGTGGACCAACACGTTGTGACAGATTGTAATGTTGGGGTAAATTTGAAACATACACAAAGTGTAAATGGATCTCATTCAGGTGGGTTTGGCGATAAGCCTTCCGCAGTAATATTTAAGCCGACAAGATATTTAAAATGTATTCATTAGACTGAAAAAAAAAAGGGTTTCATTATGAACGTATTTTGTCCCCTCTTTCAAAACATTATTATTCTAATAAAACGTATATGTGCCTGGGTTTCACGTCTAGTAAGACACATGCTAATTTAACGAATGATTCTAAACGGACAGTCTGTATAGAAGGCCATATCAGCTACACTCCTTACTTTAGGGAGGGATGGAATGAACTGCAGACAAGCGAAGCACTTTGATACCAGTGAGTGTGCGACTGTTTGCCATTCACTTGAACATCAAAGGGTCGTCATTGTCAATGTGAAAAGTCCTTTAAATCGTTTGAACATTGAGAATAATTTGAAGAAAATTATTCCCCATTTGTGCTCGTTCCTTTCCCTGCGTATGTCGAGAAGTTTAGGCCTGGGAGTACAAACGGGCAACGGAATGACTAGCGCTTTTTGACGGAGTACCTCAAGTTTTAATCAGTTTAAAAATGATTGACAAAGTTTGAGGGGAGCGATGAACAGTTGTTTGGTCAGCGTGTGTAAATGGGACTTAACCCGTGTAAATGGGACCCCGAATCACCAGTTAACAAGCCTATATAATTGTTTTTAAAAAAAAATAGTTGATCAAATTGAAAATATAAAACAGTGTATTTGCACTCCATTTCTTGCAGCATTTTGAACCCTTTTTGAGAAGCTTGTGCAGGGCTGGGAATAGAGTCTGGCAATTCTACTTTTGTGTCCAGCAACCCAAGCATACAGTCTGAGTGAAAACGGAACTGAGCCATTGGCCTATTGTGACGAAACAAATCCATCGTATAAATACTATGCAATTTAGTCGACAATATAAACACGAGGCGCTTGTTGTTGTTGTATTGCATAACACACGTCAGTTGCCATCATTTCGAGACTCGGTGGACCGAAATTAATCACATTCTCTCCATCGTAAGCTGAAAGGGCAGTTGATTCGCTGTTTAACGTCGATCACTACTTTTAACCCATATCCTTTTCAGCGGTAAAATGTTAAAATGACAGCCTAAAAATAATGGCTTGCTTAGTCAACCTTTGCCTTCCATTTACATTTCTATATAACACAACCCCCATTTAACACAATTCAAACGTTATAATTGCGTTTTCATGCATTATTTTCTTGTGTCCACCGATTTAGTATAGTTTTAGGAATGTGAAAAGTAAACTTTAAATTTTAACGTTAATAAACGTTAAATGTTGTATTTTAGTCTACCTTTAAGGTCTGCTCTTACGCTATTTTGTCGAACATATTGTTTTATTTTTTTTAAAGTAGGCCTATATTGTGTGTGTACTGCCTTCTATACTCAAACACGGATGTTCTTATTTATGCAAAATACTATATTGCACCGGAAGTGACTCGTGCCGGCTGATAAAAGTATATTACTTGCACTTCTATCAAATATTTGATCTAAGACTTTTTTTAAATACCTTTCTATCACATCTTCACGTTAAACCAATTAACCTCCACTCCTTGATAAGTCAAGGTCACGAACAAAAAATCAAAACTTTCGATTGTTTATACTGAATGGCTTCTTTTAAAAGTGAAATGTTTCAGGACCTTGCACAGTTATCCGACAACATAATAATATATTACCAATATAAAAAAAAGATGGGCACGATTGGTACTGCATAAGGAACGTTAAAATAAATAAATTAAGAAATAGGAGTAAATAACATTGGGCCAGACACACAACTTTGACGTATGCAAGAAAATAACACATTTTAGCAAAGGAAGGACCATCTTACCTTAGTTTGTAAGCACCAACCAAGCTTTATACTCTGCTGTACGGAGTAAGACAAAGTGTTGTGCCTTTCCTCATGGCAGTAATTTAAAATGTATATAAAAGTTCAATAACACAGGGCCTATAGATATTTTGGCCCAGGCTAGACAATCCGTCTGAGAATTGGCTCTATATTAGTTATCTATGCCAAACACTATTTTATTTAAATCTTCCATTATGGAAAAAACATCAAATGGTCCACTTAACAAAGCCCATTTTCTAGGTAGAGATTTAAGTGAAGCACGTTTCTATAGAAGAAAAAATATATTTATGAAGTTAAATGGGATAGGGAAAAGGTGAATAACTTGTCTTGTACGATAGAAATACTGCTTTGTTATCGCAAAATTTACTCGAAATGAGGCTGTTATTTTGTTGTGATTTCTGAATTAAACGGGTGTCGCTTTCGCCAAAGAGTGTGTCATGGCTCCAACTTTCAATCGGCATCACTCTTCTGTTAATCTAGTACGCCTGGATAGTTCCGTAAACTGTTCTATTTTACCTCTTGTTGCCAAGCGTTTGCCATTCGAGAAGGGTTAATCAAATAAACAAGATCGCGATGAATGAAGCTTCTTGACATACACACAACCGTGTCATTACAAGACATCAATGAAAGCTGAGGCTGAATGCTCCTCAAGTGGCTTTCTCCATGTATAACATTGTCGACTGGCGGCCCTTTTCATAACAAAGCATAGGCTTTATGAAAATACGCGGATAGCACCACCTTGAAGATTGAACAGTAAAACAGTACAAAAGGTGCCTTAAGAGATATAGCGTGGTAATATCTACTGTAATGTAATATATATTAGGATAGAAGGTTTACGGAGAAACATTTAGCGATAAAGCAAGATGAGAAATTTAACGCCTGTAATATTTTGTTAGCTGCTAATTTTAATGTGTGAAACGATCAGGGAGATTTGTCCGGGTCGACGTGATTCTCGCCCAGGGTGTGAAATGTTGAAAAACGTGAAGATGGATGTAAAGGTGGTCGTATGATTTTTTGGGCTCGGAGGGGGTCTGTCACTTTGTGTAGCTACAGGCAGCCGTCCAGTAGCTGTGTATACTGCCGCGGACCGAAAGAGTGAAAAAAAGAGCTGGTATGGTTTTGTAACGCCCGTAGGTGTGAGATTAGCATAATTGGCCATGGAGAGACCAGATAAAAGTTAGGAGGAAATGTTAAAGTCTCAGTTATCATCTGATCGTGCCAGAGGCTTCTTGTTTTATTTTCGAGCCTTATGCCTGCTCATTCCACCGAGCTCAATAGAGGGATCTAGATGACGAATAGGACCCGCCAGTTAACCCATATAGCCATATAAGAGAGCGGATCATTTTGTAGCTGGATTGATTGCTTGTTGCCGTCTGGGACCGTTGCAAATCGAACTGAGTTATCTCAACGGGTATTGATCAGGTTTGGTAGGCAAAGTTCGCCAACGGAATCACCTCAGGCCATAGAGCCCTCCAGCTACTTCCCAAAATCCTGCTCTGTAGATCTGCTGGCGATATACCCTGCAAGGATTGTCGGCTGGTATCATAGCTGCGGACGGTTTTACAGTTTGTATTAAGGACTTCGCTACTAACCGGGTCAAGACCTGTACGAATGGTAGTTGAACTGGAACCCCCTTTTCCCGTAGACATGTTCTCGTCACTTCAGGTAAGTTTTAATCTCTGTTGCCCCGTGACTACCCATCATCAGAATAACCCTTTGTCCCCGAGTTGATAAACTGCTAATACCATGCAATTGTTACTATAAAATCCCTGGCGATGATTTTAAAAGCATCCTAAATAAGTGACAAAGATTTTTAGAAATTTACTGTAATGTGGATCTTGTGTATATCATTATTTGGTTTTAAAAAACGATGTCGTAGAAAACCAGAAGTACGTTAAGAAGTATAATGGTTGATGACTGCTGATGACTGGGGAAACACCTGTACGGCATTGGTCCGCTACCTTTTCGTACTTTGGGTGAAGGGTCTATTGCTTCTGTCCCGTCCCACATTTGTTGACTTGATATAGGAGTGATGATTATTACACACATGTATTTCAATATGTTTTCGCTGGAGACAGATTGATTTAACAGTAGCTCCGGGCGATTTTAATTAGGGTACCTTGATTGTCATAATGACGTTGTTAATGACGACTTTGAATTTATTTCCGTATTAATTAAACTGTCTAATTACGCGTCCACCTTGTAAGAGACTTCCATTTATTTAAGATGATGTAGGCCATTTTCATGTGGATCTAATATTGTCTGGTTTAATAATCTTTTTTATAAGAAGCAAATTTACCCTAATTTAGGTCGCTAAACTAATTAAAATGATATTTATATAGTTTTGATTAATATTAAATGACGAATCCCATTATTGCAGTATTCAGAATTGATTCTTATTAGAAGTTTGTGATAAACGTAACATTTTTAAGAATGTTGTCATATTGTAGCAAATATTTGTAGCAAACGATCATTGGACATTGGTAATCTATAACAATTGGTTACAGTATAATCCCTTCAATTTATTTCGATCTGTACATTTGTAGTTCTTAATTGTCATTGTATTTACAATTCAAGTGCAAGCGTTACTATTGAATGTAAATTTGCACAGGAATATAGTCGGGGGTTCTAAATTCACACGTGTAATTACCAATAAAAAATATATTAACAAAAATTCACTCCTGTGAAAAATATTGCAGGATTGGTGTTCGATTCCTGCTGTTTCGTGACTTGGTTCCGAATAGTTTTAATAGGAATCGATTGATAGCAGAATTTTGCTGGTCACTATTGTTGGGTGAAAGCGGACAGAAGTAGGCCACGCCTCCATTTGATCACATGACCTAGGCTTAGAAAACGCGGGAGTCAACCACCCATGGTCTTTCGTGGCTGGGCTTGAATGAGCGAAAACTAAACCCCGTAATCTCACCCCGGGAAAACGTTCTGTTCGATAGCTCTACTCCTATAGATATTGAATACGACCTGGGCAGGGGTCGTCAAGATAAACTATATATTTGTATTGCAATACTTACTTCTTTTATGGCCCTATTAAAACTGTACCGTGAGAATGTTGTTAAGTGTTTCTTGCCCGCTGTGATTACATGATGTGGATATAAGACTATGGTTTAATTGCACTATTGAACAACCAGAAGACAGTAGAAACCGTGTAATCGTCTTGAAGATTCCTCCTCTAAGAAAATGAAAACTCGTTGTTAAGCTTCGTGTATTAGCGAAAATCCCTCCCCTTCCTAACGATTAGATCATCGAACGTTTTTTAATTAAGTGTATATTCAAGAAACTAACCATTGTACTGATGATACTGCTGAAGAAGAATGGCCAGACTTATACTTGTGTGATAAAATTGATTAAAAACCCATCCCGTTTTCAATTATCACAGCCTGTTGAATAAACTGGTAATTTCGTCTTCAAAGAAAATTCGTGGCATCATTAAGACATTTGTATGAACGTTTCATAATATACGATAAGTGATTAAGATAAATAAACCATTTGTTAAAACAGTAAATATACGAATTCATTTGACACGAAACAATCTATACCTCGTTATTATATTGTTAGTAAATATACAATTTACTTTTAAAATTTAAAAAAGTCTGTTGTACAGACTTGATTTAATCTCCCTTAAATCCTATCTATGGTTCTGATATACACTTTGAAATCTCATAAAACGACAAATGAACTTACTTTTATCAAATACTTCTATAATTTCTAAATGCCATCCTATTGACCTTTTTTCAATACTGTTTATTTTTAAACAATAAGTTTAATTTTGATTGTGAAGAAAACGCTGAAATTGGAGTATTGCTTATATAACAAATACCACTGTTAGTCTCTGTGATGATTCTTGATAGCTTTCTTATTCTTTCGGCAAGAGATTTGAGTTTTTCCTTGACATACTTCAACAATTTATTCTCACAAAACTGCCACTACGTTTGTTTAACGGAGGGACTAAATATATCTCATAACTGATGCATAGGGACAATGATAACCATATAGATATTATAATTATAACAGGCAAGCTATTAAACCTGTATTGCATGCATACTGTATTTCAATCTATATATTATAAAGCTTTTAATATTTGACCATTAACACTGACATGCCCACCCCTTCACGGTTTAATATAGAATCAAGCTTCCTATGTGGGTATTTTAGTATGTAAGAAACAATGTAAGGGATTAAAGCAAGTTGTCGCCACCAACACCCGCATTGTTTTACCGAGTACACCTTGTCTAGACCTTCTAACTGACACACGTGTTTTAAACTTATACGTATGCATTAGTGCCAACTCCAGCATTTAACACCATAGATTTAAACTTTTTAATCCTTTCAGATATCGGGCTGTCAAAAAGTAGAAATATCAATATTTCCTTTAATTTCTGTTTTGTCACAATGTAAGGGAAGTTCCCGCAGCTTTTGCTTGTTGGTGGGTTTAGCTATTTTTTTGTTTTTCCTGTTTTCTTTATTCAATTTCCGTTTTAATTTTTAATGAACATGTGCGTTTCCCTCGACGCCCCTGTGTTGTAAAACAATCTGTAAAAAAGAGGGAAGGTTTACGATGCCTATAAATGTATATTCTATTAACTAGAACTTCTTCTTAGAACTAATTGTAGGCATCTAGTAATTTCTTTGGCATGCCATGGAAGTGTATATATGTTCACCTATAGACGCATCGGTTTGACAAACGTCTGTCACCATCTATTAGAAGTTCATCCAGTTTAGCTATAGCAAAGAAAATCTATTTAACAAAGAACCGCTAGAAATGCGTTATAGCCAGATTATATAGTTACATCTCCTAACCCCAAGATCTTTAAATACAATAAAGCTTGAAGTAATTCTCGTAAAATGGAACTATGATCGTGAAAGTAACAAATCCTGTGTAAATAAAAAACCTTATCTTAAATTGAGGACGTAAGCTGCTCGGTAGATTGGAAGAACAAGACTGATAAACAAGTGACAAGGACTTTCTGTTGACAGGAATTGAGTAACTTTCGGCTGACTGTATTAAGTTACTGTTCGTGAGTTCAGCTAAACACATGCTGACCACTGTCCGAATCGTGCTTCTACTCCCCAACTTCTTATCAGCCTAACAAACTCAGATGACCAAGAGCTTCCGCTATATAACTTTATCTTCATTGACTGGTCTCATTAATGTTCGTAATGTTTCTGTAACAATGAAGTTTAGCTATCTTGTCTGAGATGCCAATTTCTTACCGGGACTGCAACCATTTGGCGTTTGTGAAAATTTCCAATCTCCAATTCTTGTTCGACTCGAATAATTTAGTAACACGACCTGTCTTGTTTGTATTGATCCGCAATGTTTCAGCCTAGATTAAAGGCTGTTTCCAGACAATATAATGTATCATATGTAAAATTAATAGAATCACGTCTGACAATGTGGACTTAAACTTTGCATACCAATATAACGAAGAAATTGTAATCTACTCAAAGTGTGTTTGTTTTAATAATATCCATAATAATAATAATTATAATAATAATAATAACAATAAATAATGATAATGATGATAATAATTATTATTATCATTAACTTCGTCTCATTAAATAATATTTTCAACGCATTTTCACTTATAAGGACGAAATGTATGTTATGTTTATCTCACAACTAGTTACATCAGTACCCAATAAAATGAACACGTGCTACATTTCCCCCTGGCTTACCGACAAGGAAAGTATTTACAGTTTATAAATATTAGTGAAAGGTAAGGCTATATATCTTATCACCTAGACGGATCGTAATTGATATTCTCTTATTTCTATTTATTTCATATCTACAGTTTCGAATAAAATATGACCCTCTTTTGTAACGTATGTAATCAGCTTCGCAGGAATAACTTCCGTATATTTATATGTAAGTGACATATCATGATTTTAGATATGAAAGAAAAACTTATCAGCGAAATAGAATTAGCGAACAATTAAATAATAATGTATCAGGTACAAATTTGTCGAACCTATAAAAACAACCGAGCAGTTGATATCGGCCTGGAAATCTACCTGTCGTTTGATTGAAGGCTCATTTATAGTAAACTGAGTAATTAATTAAACAAGTGAAAGGGGAGGGTCAACAAACGTCTACTTGTCGAAAAGGCAGGCAAGTGACGTGGACATTAAAGAAAGCACCTGTTGTTGGTTTCCACTTAACAGGTACACATCCAGTCTCATAAAACAGGTGCGAACTTTTAAGTAGCAAAGCATCTCGAAATGATTTGAGCAAATAAAACGGACAAAGTTGTGAAAAGGGCGGCGTTTTTCAGTCAGGCTACATACTTCCATCTCCCAGTCGATGTAAAACCACGTTTCGTTTCAAAGTAACGGAAATATCATTAACTTTCGCTGAAAATTCAATTAATATTAATTTATTAGATCAACGATTTTGTAAAAAAAAAACAAACCCAAAGAGCTGCAAAAATAAGCTATATATATAGTTTTATTTTAATTTCGACAGTTGTGTTTTAAATATAAACTGTTTAAAAAAAGCCATTACAAAACCTAACAGATTCGTTTTAATGTATATAGATAAGTTTGATTCAATTAGTTGATTTAAAATTACCATTAAAATGTAGATACACAATAATGACTATCTAAAGATTTCAATTGACTATTCTGAAGTGCCTTAATAGTTTTAATATCGCTCTTTATGTGTTGTTTAATTAGCATCATATATTCATCTTAACTGGAAATTCGTTGTATATTGATATGTGAACAACATTATATGCCAACTTAAGGTTTGCGGTCCCAGTTAAACCGAATGCTGTCACATATACACGATTT
>JAVFBZ010125338.1:5180-35218 GCA_032466195.1 Katharina tunicata | reverse complement strand
ATATGTGAACAACATTATATGCCAACTTAAGGTTTGCGGTCCCAGTTAAACCGAATGCTGTCACATATACACGATTTGAATATATAATGAGCACATATCGGATAGATGTTTTATCATAACTGAAAGAAAAAAATAAACAAATTTAGTTTTTTTCCTGCGCGGTGTGTGTTTTTGCCTTCTGCATTGATAGAACGAAGCTTCGAGCGCAAAGCCGTCAATCAAATTGAAGGCGGGGCTAACCTAGCCATCCCAGTCAGATCCCCATCGCGCGCAACCAATCGTAACGCGAGATACACTTTCAACAGATGTAAGCTTCGTTCTGACTGGCTTACAGCTCTGACACCGCGACACTCTGTTTCTTCCTAAAATCCAACGCGTTTCTCAAGTAGCTTATTATCTTGTGCTGCCCCAAGGCATGTTTGTTAGTGAAAATAACTACCACCTGACAGTCAGGCCTTCCGCGCGTACTACATCTTGTATCTAGTCTACCTTGTCAACTCGCTCTATAGAACTTTAGGGAGACTATTGAAATTGGAAATTGATATACATAATATTGGACTGTATATGCATTTATGTATTTAGTTGACTGTTGAGTCATTGGAAAATATCTGGAGATTTTAGAGCTATGATTAAGGCATCGGAGTGACACAGACAATCGGTGACTGCTTTCCCTCGGGGCGTTTCTCCCCCCTGAGCCACTCGGGTATCCAGAAAGTAAAAGACTTGGGAAATTGAGCCAGCGGCTATTTTGCCCTGCCTCCAATAAAGCGCTTCTATGAGAGTTATGACAGAGTTGAGTCCGTTGGAACCAGTACGGACCGTGCTTAACGGAGAAAGTCGACATTCGCCCGTCGGCACTCTGACCGACATCACTGACAGAATCTCGCCTGGTAATATCAAACACCCAGAGATGCCGTCCGCCTTTGGCCTCATCGACACCGAGGTTAGCTTTATATCACTTTCACCAATTGTACCCTATTCTCCTTTTGTTTACAGCTATTGTGTATGTATCTATTTAAATACTAGTCTTGTTTTAAATCTTGTTTTCTTACTATAATTGGTCAATTTATGTTGACGGAGATAATTTATATAATAAGAACATGTATTCTTATCACATTTAACGCGAGTCGTTTCTACAAATTTCAATTTTATACATTCCGTTTTGTTCTTTGGTTTAACGTATTGATCATCTTATTTTAAATGACATTATCCTTATTAGGGTTCTTTGGTTTAAATCATTTTGGTTTAATATCAGGTCAATTTTTTTTACAGTGAATAAGATACCTAATTGTATTCTCATTTGATGAATTGTATTTTTCATCATTAATTTTAATTAATATTCTAACTTAAAATGCGTTTCCAATGACTGCATTCGCTATTCGAATATGCGTGGAATCATTTAGTGGATATGAAGCGGATTGAAATGAAAATGTGGGTGATTAGTAAAAAGTGGATGAATGACCTTATGTCGGATCAGGCCGCCTTGATCGACGATGGCTTTAGGGCAAAAGTGTCTTTCCGAGAGAGAGAATTACAGGGTATTTCAACAAGCAGGCCTACTATACCTTCGGGTTAAATTCAACAGTGTTTAAGAAGACATCACCGGTTTTCCCGGCGTATATAACATCCCTCCTTTGCGCTCATCCGCCATTCCACGTCAAGAAGGGAAAGGGATTTCTTACCGTACACCCTATCACGCGTTTAAGTTCGGACACCGCGAGTGCATACACACAGTAAGTGTTTCATTTGGCTATGTTTAGGTCCAAGTGCAAAGGCATTGTGTTTCAAATCCAGGGGTATTATTTGTACGTTTTGTTGATGTTAGTCATTTGAACAAGTCGCACTGCACCTATTTAACGCTGTATGTATGGACTGAATGTAAATACTATCGTTTTTCATGGTTCAAGGACTATAACACACAAAACCTTGTCAAACTAACCCTGACCGACTCATGTTTTGAAAAGAAGTAAATTATGCCCGACCTAGAGTAGCTTTAGTAGTGAATGGGTATTTTGCGACCTTTGTTTAGGCTCCCTGTCGAGAAAGGTATTTGGAAAATCTGAACAAGTAAGGCATTGGATAGCGTTGCCATCTAGATGATAGTTTAGGCCCAGCAAAGTTGGATGGTTTCAATGTTACAGAAATTCGACACGCGCCTCTTTATTTATCGACAAAGTGAAGATGTTGGACACATTTGTATAGTCGCAAGACTGCATAAATGCCTTACTTAATTCGTATATAGTTCGGCTTGGTAATACTTCAAGATGTTGGATTTCAAGGTTTAATTTTATAGTTGTCAAATCTTGTGTGGATGCCATTTACTTAATTATGGCCGCAGTGTTAACCCATACACATGCACCTATCATCACAAAATAGGGTCTAACGTAAGCCTCACAAACCTATTGATTGACCCATCACGTTTCCGAATAATTCCAGGTAGCCGATTAATGCCTGATTAAAACAATGTTACCGGATGTTTTAAAATTCATTGAAAATTGTTAAGAATAACCCAGACAACTATGTTTTTATCTTCTAGAATTGCTGGCATGTTTGTTCATAATTAATACCTGTATTAAATAATCCGATTCGGGTGCTAAGTGTTGCTTTCTCGAGATATCCTTTAAATGAAGTTTAAAGACCTTTATATTTAGCACTACTGGATGTCAATTGTAAATTGAAAATTGTTACATTGTTGTCATTTTACCTTTTTAAAAAATTGTGTATTTTCTAGGTAAAATGTTTGTTGAGGTTGAGTTCTGAGGAACCGTTTGCTCTTCAGTTCCAAAGTTTACAATTCAGAAAAGAAAAATACCTATTTTTTTCGGCGCAAAATCTTAAGAATGTTCTTTTTAAAAAAAATTTCGTATTAAAAAATTTAATGATTGGATAATGTCATGTATTTAAAGTTTGTTGTTGTTTTTGCAGGACCGCCGTGATTTAGCCGCTGGTCACGGCCATGGAGGGTTGGGTCAGTTGGTTAGTTCAGCCGTGGGAAGTGGGTTTACGACGGCACCGCGTCTGTCCCACACTCCCACAACGGATTTCCAGCCGCCATACTTTCCACCGCCGTACATGGGACCTCAGCAAACCGTAGATTTTCACCATGTGAACACGGACCCATATTCCCATCTCAACAGCTTTCACCCACAAGGGCCCCATGCTCAACAGCATTATCATCAGCTCCATACCCCGGACAACCGGAACGTTCTCCGCCCACGGGATGATCTACATAACATACATCACCCTGGCCTACCCGGAGGTTACGACTCTCGGAGGCCGGACTACCCTTCCATCAGGCGTCCAGATGTCCTAATGCCGGGACCCACACATCTGGGTCTAGAGCAGGACCCATCCCTTATCCATAGTCTCCATCCTCCGTCATCCCTGATTGGAATGGACGACGGATCACCGGTAAGTACCCTTTTTTATTAAGTCGTTATTCAATATTTTTTCTGTTGTTACTCAGGAAAATAAAGACTGGGTTATTAAGTGCCATTAGCACTCCGTCCTGATAATGCCTCTATGTCATTTTATACTGATAGAATTAAGGTTGTTTACTTCATCTTTCATTATTATTAAGATAATTATTTAAGATTATTTTTCCTCCAAAAACTGTAAATATATATGTTTCATGTGCCATATGCAATAATGGGTTTTGATACATGTGCACGTTAGATTTAAATTACCCCCTGGGTGTATTTCTATAGGTCTTTGTATATAGCTATTCCAGTGTACAGACGAGCTTCTCGCTGCAAATATAACATCAGCGCATGCGTGGTTATATGCACAGTTTTATATATCTATATATAGCTCACGCTGAACAGGTAAATGATATTCATTACATGTCAGTCGAGTAAAACAAAAATTGTTTACGTGCATGAGCTGCAATGTAAAACAAATTCTACATTTCAACTCAAGAGCATATCTGTATACACATTTTATCTTCTAGTAATTCTCTTTTTGAAAAAAGGTAAATCTACATCCAACAGGCATTTGTCTCAGGTTCAAACTCAATCCAATTTATTTTGTTACTTACAAAAGTTCTCTGTAGGGTAGTCTATTTTGACACTCAGTTAGCTGTGAAATAACATTCAGGTTGGTGGGTGATAAATAATGTATCGAGATGCTGGGATCAAACTCAGGTCTGCACGCCAAGGCTGAAGTTGTAGCCGAGAAACCGTGTGATCCTCTTATTAATCACAGCGTTCACCTTGGTGTAAGATGACACTGGAATTGAACGTTAAACTGCCTAGCACTTTGAAATGATGAAGTGTTATTCCTCGATTGATTGACACTATATAATTTTCTTGAAAACTAAACGAAGAACAGGCTACAACGGGTGTCTCTATATAATTATGAAACAAAAGTTTGTCGAAGATGCCACAGTTTGCTCCTGTCTCCTGCTCGCAATGGAGGCCAAAACACTAAAGATGCGTGTAACATGACTGTTTAATGGTCTGGTCACGCTAGATTGAAGGTCAGATCTTGCTTGCGTTTTCACCCTATCATTACAACACGAACCACGAAACCCTCCAGCGTGAAGAATTCCACCTATAGCCTAAACACTGAACAGATTTGTGTCAAGCTATCTTCTGTTCCAAATAGCACCTTCCTGTATGTTTGTTTACATATCGCGTGGCACTATGGTTAAAGCTATGAGTCTATTCCCAAGGTTAACGTTTAGTAAGGTTCATTGATACCAATAAATAAACATCCCCCGTTATACAATATGTATTTTGAATTAACATCCGCCGTGTTCAAGAAATAACCGTGTACGGTTTCTAGCAATATCAGTAAATGTAAATAAAATAAAGTGAAATAAAATTTTAAAAATTGTCAAGAAAATAATTCAGAACAAATCATACAAAATGAACACTCCAATTTGTTGATTGACAGCCAAAAAAACAAAACTATGTGAATTAAAGCCCTTTAATGATTTGGTAAAGACACAATAGTCTTACTTAATCGTCCTTGAAGCATGCCTCTTTTTCTCCCAAATTTTGGCAAATATTGCAAAAAGAGCTTTTCTGTAAAACGCAGCTAGTCAAATGGGGATTAAAACACTCCGAAACATCTTGATTCCATGCGCTCTCAATTAATGTCTCTAACCATAAACCAAGTTAGGAGACAGCCGCAGTCGAGTGTTTCAAAATAACACTGGCGGGATAAAACGTCAAGTTGGGCGAAATCGGTTCGCAGTCGATCCTATCCTGTTAGGAGCAATTTCTTGGTTATAATTATGCCAATTTTCGTCATAAAAATCTCAACATCTTCATCATCAACGATTTTCTGTCGATCATAATCTCAAATACAGACCCTGCTTCAAAAAGTCCGTTAGGAAGGCCTATTATCCTAATTCGTTATCAACATTAAAATAAATGTAATGTTTGGTCTTTACAAAAGCTTAAGAGAAATTATTTCAAACACATTTCTTCATTATTAGACAGCATTATTTTCTAGAATATGGGCTATGTATTGGTTTAGCTTTTTTTGTTATTATCTAAAACAAAATTTTCGCACACCATAGAAACAAAAAGAAAACCGAAGGTTCAAAGTAACTCATTTTATAATTCGTGGCTGAGGTTTTTTGACACGTGTGCAATGAGGGAATATTTTTCACCCATTTTCGAAACCACTGTTTAATAAAGTGACGATTTCTTGGACAAGCTTTAACAGGAAGTGTTAACCACGAGAGGCTATGGTTCTGGACATTGTGATATCCCATGAGGCGTCTCTAGTATTGTTTTAATTCGGATATTCTACCACCCGTGGCTCACTGGGAGACGTCGCCATAGGGTGTATATTTGTGTAGCCTCTTTATTAGCCCTCGTGTTTCAAATATTGAATTTAAAAAGATTTATATAAGATGTTGACAATGATGTAGACTTTGGTCTACTATGATGTAGTAAATATAGTACATTCCATATATAACATTTAGAAGTTGTTTAGAAGTACATAACCAACAGTACGCCTACACTTTTTATGGATGACATCTTTAATGGATTACAGAATTTGTCATCGATACAAAGGTGTACTGTTGGTTAGGCCTATATCATTTTCAGGAAAGTAGGTTATTTATGACATAAATAATTCAAAGGTTGGTATAAATTTAAAGGGTGAAAATACATTTTAATTCATTAAATCTTTTTTGAGCACATTTCTCGTTTAGAAAACTAATAGAATTTTGACATACATTTAATTAACATAAATCATAGGAATATGGTGAGGACTTTCATGACTTCCAACCACACGAGGTTCGTGTCGACGAACAGATGATGCCGCCACGGGCAATTCTTTTTGTCCCAGATTTCGTTGTTTTTTTGTTTTGTTCTCAATACAGACTTGGCTGCTGGATTGAAAACAAGTCGAAAACCCGCTAGCCTTTGTTCGTGTTTTGAAGTGTTATGTCTGCACATCTAGTTCTATATTTTCCACCGATTGAAGCCCATGTCTGCCACGTGAAGAAACACACTATAAGTCACTCAGGCATGCGTAATTCGACCAGTTTCGATTATTACTTCGAGACGCTTCGATCGGAACATTTCCCTTCAGCCTGCAGTTTTGTAATTTGTTTGCTAGTCTGCTTTGGAAATTTTACATCAACTGAGAGAGAGCTTTTTTTGTTAGGTGTATGGGACTATGGGCGGAAGTAGGGAACATATTTGGACGTGCGCGCCTCTTACCATCACGGCTGATTTCCTCGCTTCAAAAAGCTGTTCGCGTCTTCTCATAAAACGATTTGCTTCAATTAAATTCAAGAGGCAGGGACTAGCTTGGCATTATTGCGTAGAACATCTTCAGTTTTCGTCGCCATACCGTGTTAGATGTTGGGGAGCAGATTTTCTGATAAAACCATTTTATCAAACATCAAATTAATAACTTAACACTCCATTATTTATGATTAATTTAAGACATAAGACAGTGACGTCATGCATAATTAAGGACAACCGAACTTACTTTATTATACAAAATTTTCAACACACAGATTAAATTATCATTTAACAATTATTTTAAAAAAAACATGCTATCTCAAAATTATATCGTTTTCTCGTGTTTAACGAGATTTGTGCCGCCATCTTTGGAATAAAAAACCGATCATTATCAATGAAAATATGAAGCCCGTTTCCGTTCTAACTTTGTAATCCTTGCCCTAAACTCTACCGGTGCTCGATCTTTGGCAATTTGGTGGCATTTAGAGTGCTAGCAAAGACACTTAAAGATACAGCTGACAGTTTTGGGCGGACAAAATGGCCGATAATGCTGATAATTATGTTCACGTGATGAGTCGTCTGCAAAGTTAGATAATATGATAGTTTGACAATTCAACGAACAAATCTTTTTCCGTCTTTCTGACAACACTGATACGATCTTTTCATTTCCATTTTCTCATTGTTACACTTTTTTATAAATCCAACCGGACACCCAGCACAGGATGGAATTTGATACTTGACAAATTGATTGGTATTTTAATGTCTGTCATTGAATGGCCTTATATACTCTTCAATATAAATACAAATTAAAATGACTTAAATATTATATGTATACAGTAGATACAAATATTAAAGTGAATTTTTTTAAAATTTGTACACTAATGTTAACACTATATTCTGAATCTTAATCGGGTTTAAACGTAAAAGTATACATCTTTGATGCATGCGGTATCAGACTCTTAGGACATTTATTACCTTAATATCTTTTCCGTGGTGGATATTTGAGCATTTTCACTTCCCAAGGAATCATTTCATCATTTCGTATCGATAATCTTATTGTTCTACTTGTTTTAGTATAGGTTAGGATGCATCATAAACACAACCCCACCGTTCTTAGAATCATGTCCAGTAAGGTTGTTAGTCGGCATTCCCAGACGCTTATAGTGAATGTATTTAGACGACAATTCAATGATAGCTTATTTACAAATCTCTTTACCAATTTCAATGGAGATGCTTGATCGTTTTGTTCGTTAGCCGCCATTGATAAACGGTTAAACCAATGGCGAGGCGGGTCGGCGAGTATTCCCGGGACTTCGGCCGATTAAACGCACGCGTCGGGTCTTTATTCTAAAGGTCTCTATTCTCTCTCGGGATTCAAATAACCCATTGAGCGTTGACGATCGGTAATTAGTCGGACATAAAGGAAGACAAATCCCGCCCGACCAGTATTGTGGTGGTTTCTGAATGGACCCCCGCCTCCCTCGTTACCACCACTTGTTTAATTGGGGGACTCGCTCCTAGTAAACCCACCAATGCCTTCACACCCCTTTTTCACAGGCTTGATTTGTGAATTCTCGCTTTTCTTTTTTCCACAGAACAGCTAATGATCACGTTGTCACCTTTTTGCCTTTCTGCTTTTATCTGTCATACGAAGGTCGTCTATTGACAAGGGTGTTCGCTTATATACACACATCGAGCGAAATTGTAAGGGGCCACACTTTGATTTCGCCGACTGTTTCTAAAGAATTTCCTCTCTGATTCGCTTAATCAGTTGAGCAGACGACATTTAGCGACTTCCGCCAACTGACGACACTTCTGTTGTACTCGCCTAACTAGTCTTATTATTGAAGATATTACCAATGTTGGCCAACTTTGCTATTTTACTTCAAAGACTCTCGATAAAATTTGTTTAACTTTATGAAAATATTCAACGGAATAATATTAAAGTTAACAGCTTTATCCGACCTCTTTCGTACAGTTATCGGCATCAAATGATTACTCTAGAAAGTAACTCACGCTTGGTGTAAGGTACTGTAGTGTGAATGGAACTGACTTTCCGCTGGTTGTTTAATTATATAAATTACCTCGGACGGCTTACCGATTCGTCCTTATATTTCATTTAGATATAGCGGGATAAATACAAAAGTTATCTTTGTAATTCTTCCTTTTTAATTTTGGCCATGTCCTAAGTTCGACAAAAAATCTGGACAGAATGAATGGATCTATCGATTACATTCGGATTGCTTTTATCTAAATTAAATAGTATTAACACATAAATGATTACAATATGTATTGATAAAATAAATTGTCATTTACTCATTATTCTACAGTTTATATTAGAGATTTTGGTAAACAATAAAACAATTTCTTTGACATGCAATAGCTATTACATCCCTAAACATGGCACACAAATTCCTTTGTCAGATACATGATTTGTGGTCAACAAATTTGTGCAGGGTTACTTAATCATTTTTGTGTATTTTTGAAATGTTGGTGCATCTTTCGTATACATATTGAATTAATATGTAGGTTAGCACTATGCGGTTATAGGATTAATTTAATCAGAAGAAATCAGAGTTATGTAGGTTATTGATAAACCTATTTCTAAAAAAGTTTAGAACACCTAATATATGTTCTTCGTTCAAAATGATGTATGCATAATTATGTATATACTCAGATAGCCTTATATTACCACGTGAGTATGGGCGTATACTTAAAATAAATCTATTTCTTTTGTACATCACAAATGTCCTTTACCTAAGATACATCGAGTAAAAAAGTTGATGACTTAAAGCAGAAGGAACTGACGCATGCGATAAAAATTAAAACAAATCAACGATAAAACCAGAATCAAGGTCGTCAGTAAAGCAACCTAGATTTTTTTCAAGTAACAGTTTCTTTAATCAGGGAACAATAGTAATATAGTAAGAGAGCTAGCGGTTTGATCATTGCTCTTGATGTATAACACTTTCAAACTGATGTTTTTAACTTCTGTATTATTCCAGATTACCAAATTTTCAAATATAGACACAGTTATAGATTCCAATGAAACTTGTTATTCTACAAAGAGTTCCAAAGTTGAAGCCATTAGTCAGAATATAACTCCTGGAATTCCATGATAGCCATTGTGTGTATGATTCATGTTAATATACCATTTAATATTAATACCGACATGATATTATTTTGGACAAAACATCTGTATTGTATGGGAACAAATATACTTACTTTCTAAAAATAGGAAGAGTGAAATGATGATATTACAATAATGGAACTCGATATTTGACGATATACATCGCGGGCACTCTGGGGAATTATATCCAACACATACACAACTAATAACAATTAAATGTATTGACACAAACTATGTGATGATATACACCATGTTCTCTGATGAATCATATCGAATACAGAACGATTATTATGATCACATTAGAGTATAATTGTATTTTATATTATTTTTCAGACGCATATTGATGATACAAACTCGTACATGTCACCTGAGCACGCGACAGTCATACGAAAAGGTAAGCATTGTTAATCTAATATTTCTTTGTAATTTGGCTACTATATTCTGTCTCGCTAGTGAAATTTTCACCAAAAACCCAATTCCGTTTTCCAGTTTGATTTGACGTGTCTCATTGAGATATTCAGTATTACTTCAAAGATAACATTTGAGAAATGTGCTAGTCTTGACTCTGAATGTTACATTTCCATAATTATCCTATATCAGTGTTTTCGATATTTAACTTCACATGTTACTGAGTAGACGGAATTGAGTTTATTTTCTCACTGACCTCATTTTAACGAACATGTTGATGTTATTGATGTTGTTCCATTGGTGTGTATATATTCCGTTCGTGTGCATTATTTATAAAGAACCATATATTAGCATGTTTGAAACGTATAAGATATGTATGAAATTGAATAAAGTATGCATGTGATGGTGTGACGAGACGATATTTTGTGCATGGAATATATGTTTGTGTATATTGTGGTATGAAAGTTTGTCTCTGGGAAAGGCCTGAAGGGTTCGAGCACTTAGAATGGCGTACAACTTGACACCAGTAGTTAACATCCCAATCATTTTGCCTTCGGTGTTTTATTTTCAAACATAAAATTAAAATGAAGCTGAATTCATTTTAATTTTAAAGCCTTATCGCAGTACATTTTGGGTCAAATGTTTTACCCTAAAACTGTTATTACCCGAAGTATATTATTTTTATTATTAGAGACGTTTTTATATTCTATATAATATTTTATATTCCAATGTCTAATTCGATTACTTAAGTTAATAACAGTGAGTGTGAAATACTAAAATAAACGTTATCCAACTTCATACTTCTATCAAAGGCTTCATATTAATTCCACACTTTATTCATACAGCTTTGCGTTCATACCTTGTCACCTTCTTTTAGATCTACACACAATTTACTTTAAACTAATTTATAACACAATTTATTGAAAAGATCAATCAATTAATTTTAATGATTTAATACTCTCATTTAATGATTTGTAACAGAAATACCCCCGTTTAGGGCTATTTCAACAATATTTTAAGGGTTTGCTCAAAACTGATTTAAGCTTAATTTAGTAAAATTATTTCTATAGTTTCTGACTTCTGGTTTATATTTACAGATTTTTCAATAAAATTTCAATAGCTGAAGCATTCTTTTAATACATCCCTTTGGCTTGACACGACTTATTTTCTACGTTCTCTACAACTGCAAACCTTCACTAAAATAATTGTTAAAACCAAATTCTATACATAAACTGTTTTACCACGAATTAAGAGTTTCTGTTTCATTACTCAACAGGTTTAGAGCTCACTATAATAAAATAGTTTTAAATATTGGTTAAGAAAATATGTTCCTTTCAAAACAGGACCTATAGTTGCAAAAAGCTATTTTGACAAAATGTTTGTACGTTTATTAAAAATCGGACTCATTGTTTTAAACTAAGTTATATGTTTATCTGTATATTTAAAATAAATGGGACAGTTTTATATTATAACACTTCGATAAGTAAATCTGAAAAATCTGATTTCAATTTGTGCCAATTGATAGGACAGAAAATTAATGATTAAATGCTGCGCAGAGGCTTTATCAATGACAAAAAGTGAAATCTATAATCTGGGATCTAGGGTTTGCATTTTGTAATTGAAGAGAGAGGAAGAGAAAAACGTTTGTTTTTATATTAGTTTTTGTACCTGTTCTATTTAAGTGTCTGTCCATAGGGGACTACATTAGGATAATTTGTTAATGTTACATTTTTATATTATACAAATGCCAGCCAACCTCTGTTTATATTCCTGCCTCTACTTACCAAATATAACCTGCTCATCCGGAAGAGTTTTTAGTTTATTTTAATTCAAGCTTTTGGCTCTTAATGTAATTAACTGTAAATCTGTCGATGAGATATTTTTCTAAAATAACAATTTGCTACTTAAATAGTCGATTTGCAATCAGCATATATGTAACTGTAAGGTATTCGAGGAAATATTTGTTTTTAAATAGAGCATACAAATATACATACACACTTATACATACATAGATATCAAAGGTATGTTTTTAACGGAGCTCTTTGTTATACCCTATCTCGTTAGACCTGGTATATTCGGTTATTTTTTTCAGTGGTCGTAGACAAACCTGTTATTTATTCAGATAAAAGTATACTTGTTCTTTCTTAGGTCTCTGTTCTATTTAACGTACACGTCTCTATAAGCTATACAAACGCACAACATTGGCGAGCTGGAACTGCATTGTTTTGCTACAAAATAAAAGCTGGTATAGACACATTCACTTTACTGAAGCTAACTTAGGCATTTGTAGTTTAGTGTACGAGCGATTTTATACTTTCTTCAGACTGTTTTTTTTATCAAAACAATGCATACAAACGAAATGGTTAGGCTGAGTATTTTTTGTATCACACGTCTGAAATAACACTTATATTTCAGGCATTTGCATGAATACACATTTTATAACAGTTCTGTACAATATTAAATATTGCAGCTGTGCGCATGATATAAAACCTTTTGTATTGATTGCTTTATTTTATCATGTTGAAGTTTGCATAATTTGAAACACACGCACCGAAAACGGTTGTTTTGCTGAAAAGACAGCCGCGTGTGTACTAAAATCTGATTAAGTACAGGTTCAGATTTATTATTCTTTCTGATATTTATAAAGAGTGAAACTTGTTTTATCTGTATCCTATAATGGTTGCTCTTTGGTGAGAAACATTGCCAAAATTCAATTACTACCGGTAGAGACTTAATGTCTGCAAAAGTGGCCCTCACCAAACCTTTTAGGCTCTTTGCTGCCGCCATTTCGTTTGTCTAACCTAGGTCTTCTCTTTTGGAGAGGGAATATCAAAGAAAAACACCCCGTCATAATGGGGCACTAAATATAAGGCACTAATTGGCTGTAGAGAAGCCATGTTCAGTTTCAAACATGGCCTCTGGTTTTAAGTCAGCAACTGCATCAGTACATCACTATTAATGTTAGGAACAAGTTTTAAAAAGAAAAAAAAAAACCCAGCTTAGTGCTCAAAACGTTTCTAAAAAATTAGTTTTCAATTTTTGATCCATTTGCCCGTTGAAGATTTTCATGCATTCTCGTAGCGACGAGATCTCAGGCTGGCGAACTTTGAGGGTCCAGATGGGCTCGCCAAATCAAATTTAGTCGACTTCACTCGAGTAGCGTCTTTGTGAGTTTCGTGAAGAGATTGCCTGTCACAGGACTTGAGAAGTATCCCTTTTATTGAATCTAGCTTCTCGAATTTTATCCAAATCTATTTGTTAGGGCTAAGTGCCACCTGACTTGTAACCAGTTTGCTAGTGAGTGATTCTCAGTCAGAACCCTAATTTCTATCTTTGTAGAACCTTTACCTTAGCTCGGTGATAGAGAGATAAATAGTGTTTTTCATTCTTAGATTAAATATCATATTAAGACCCTATGGGATGTACGGTTTTGTTCATTTTGATTGGATAATAAGTTCTATTTTTAGATTCATTATTAACAGGTTAATGTTTTACATTAAGAGTCATATTTACTCTTCCTATTACTTTTGAACTGCTGTATATAAGCTATTCGTGTGTTTTCGCATTGAACATGACGGCATTATTTCAGTATTGGAAATCCTTAAAAAAGAAAAAAAAAGGGAAACATTTTACTTCCGGACTATTCTTTGAATGGCTTCCTGACAAGCCTAGCAATAAATTAGTTAAGTTAATAAATGTATGAGATTAAAACCGCTGAAATTACACGGAAACACTTCAAGGAAAATAAGATCCCTTAATATAACATTTATGAACAAAATATGTGAATTGTTTCAAAAATTTAAGAAACAAACAAATCTATCCATACACGAAGTATGAAAAATATGCATGTTCCTACGAACCCAGAACGCATCTTGCGTAGATATTCAGATCAAACTGAGGGGACACTTTGAAAAGACCCAAACATTCCATTTTAAAAAAAATGTTTAAGAGCCAGACGTTTTTTTTGGTTTCCATTGGTTCCTATCCACAAAACAAATATTGAGCTTGACAAAACAGTCCTGGAAGGGGAAATGGCCAATCGCGTTATAGGGAATCTCTTTGTTGACATATTCAACAGAGCAGACGCCCCGACGTCTTCACCTTATTAAAACCTGGTGCCAATTTTGGTCGGTGGTGAAAGAGGAACGCTGAGATACTCAACCCAATCCGTTTAGACTTCAAAGAGTGGGTACACATGAATCGTCTCAGCCACCATTAAACACCTCCTTTCGCTTCGCTTGTTATTTAATCTTAGCCAATACTGAACGCAAGTCTTTAATATAGTCCCCACTGGATTTTGGAAATTGTGTTTGAAATTGTATTTTGGAAGCAGCAGTTAACTCAAGAGAGAATGTCTTGTCTTTTCTATAACTTAGGCATATAACTGTAAGCACTTTGCTTGCACGTTAAATGGTCAAATACAAGGTAAATTACACGGCAACGACAAGGTGGTTTTATCTTGTTTTGAATTATGTAACATGTCTGCATACCGTAAACATTCGACTACACTACATTGTAGACAATATGAATGTGGCACAAACTGTTTTTGCTTAAGCCAGGGACACACGAGGCGAAAAATAATGTTATTCGCCAGTAGTTAGGCCGAACTAATCGCCGTCAAATTTATTCGGGTGTCACTGAGGGCACAATGAGTGAAGGTTTGCATTGATAGCTCACCAGCAAATTACGCATGCTGCGCTGACCCTGCTAGACTAGAGTTCGAATCCCGGTGGAGGCAAGCACATTTTTCTTTCTCTACATTTATACAAAAATATATATATTTTATAAATGTAGAGAAAATAAAATAATGCTTGTCTCCACCAGGATCATAACTATATATATAGAATATATTTTATAAGAAAATATAGAAAGAAAAAAAATATACTAGCGACTAGTTCCCGGGTTCGAATCCCGGTGGAGGCAAGAAGAATTTTCTTTCTCCACACTTATATCATGACCTATATGTTGTATTTAGGTTTTGATTGAGTCCATTTTGTGAAACAAATTATTACATGTTAAAACAAAAAGAAACATTATTCTCTTCAACAATACAAAGACATGAAATCGAAAATCAGATTCCCTTCAGGTGCTTCAATGTATGGGTTGGTCCTTGTTTAGGTTGTTGTTGTGTTGTCTGATGTTTATGTTGTAACGTGCTGCGGCTAACGCCGTTAAAATGCAGTTTCTATTTTACGTACATTTTTTTGTGTGTGACTTATTTCTGAAACTCTATATAAAACTGTATCTCTTGGAACATAGTGGTTACACTAACACATGCTGTTATTGTCTATGTTAACTTTACAATTTTCGTTTGGGCTCGGTTATGTATTGTAAACGTTATTGTTGTTGTTGTTGCGGTTATGGGTTTGTGTGAGAGTTCAATGGCTGTCTGTCTCCGGCAGGTATTAGGCCTCGGCTCGACCATTCTAAAGACCTACTCCTCTCCGGTGTTTCCACAGCGCCCACAGATGTGTTCTGCTCGGTCCCTGGTCGCCTTTCCCTGCTCAGCTCAACATCCAAGTACAAGGTCACTGTTGCCGAAGTCCAGCGACGCCTCTCACCTCCAGAATGCCTCAACGCCTCTCTACTCGGTGGTGTCCTTCGAAGGTATGTTCAACTTTCTTTAAGCAAAATTTTGGCAAAACTTATCTTTTAAAAAAGTATTACCAGCACAAACATCTGCTTGGTGAAAATGAGACCAAAACACAACAAAAAAAAACACAACAATTTCCACACACACAAACTGACATTAAATATACATTTTTGCAATGCATGTTATTGTTTTCCTATGCTTAACACATAGTTTTACATCATTGAAGGGTAAATATAGTTGAAGTAATTTTAAACTAAAACAGACCACTGAATGAGAATGTTAGATTGAGATGCGTTTTTCATGTCAAGATATGCAACGAGAGTTTATAAGATAATAAAAGTTTATGGTGACACCGAAAATCACTATAAAAATAATTCTTGAAACATTAACAATCACAAAGTTAATGGTTTTGCAATTTGTAACGTCAAAGGTTGTATAAAAAGAAGTTGAAACGCTTGCTGTCTTTCACACTAAAGTATGCAAGATAAATTTTGCGTTTGAAGGAATGCTCACTCCATGAACTACTCTTTCATTTACGTTTCATTGACGAGTGGGTGTAGTTTTAATCTAGTGTAATTCTGTTATTTTGCGTCTCGTGAACGCACGTGAATCCTCTTATATCGGAAAAGGTCTGAAATAGGACAGGATTAACCCCAACACATATCATTCATGAAAACGGTCGCCCGCCCTCTCTTGTTATTTGTTTTGTAACACTATCCCATGGTGTCTCTTTCTCTCAAAGATGAATGGATGTGTGGTATCAGACCAATGCCATCAAGTTGTTTGACAAACCTGACCAGATTTACCCCCTTCTTTGTTCCGGAACAAACCCGTCTCTTCGCGAGGTTTTAAATATTGTGCTTCGCTTCAGTGCCCGTGTCGTTAAGTCGCCATTCTTTGGATTAAATACCAGTAAACTACAATTAAAGAGGTGTAAGAGCTACACATTTGCTCCATTTAAAAAATAAGAAAGATGGCCGGAAGTGTAGGACTGTAGTACTAGAAAATTATAACAGAAGGTGTGATTATAGTATTTACAACTAGTTTGTGATAGAATTACTGACTTTCAGACACGACATTTTGCACAACTGATTCACATATGACTATTGTGTATTTAATACGCCCTTGGATCAGGCATATTTCAAAACTGTAATAAACCTTGACAAAATCAATTTGGGCAATTTTTGGATGACGTAATTGAGATTCTCGTCAACAGTTTGTGAAATGTACTGTGTGTTTCTTAAGAAATCACTCAACTAGATTATGACGCCAAGGACCACTTTGGTGCTGTCAGTGGTTCTAGGCGATCAAAGAGAAAGCTTGTACTGCATGTACTTGAGGCAAACTTAGTTCGGTTTCGTCTTCAGCACAAAAAGTCTTGATTTGTCTACTCATCAATGAGAAAGTTCGATTTAAAATGCACCCGGCTCCTCGGAATAATTCAAGTCAATGATTGGCCGAGGTTGAACAGCGCTTGGACCCGTCATTCACAGGCCCTTTGTTTACACTTCTGTCGAACGTAGGGGACACACTTTCACTCTGTAAAACGAAATGACGGTCGAAATAGCAGAGGAGGGAAACAAAAAGCTCTAATTTAGCGAGCTGTCTCCGACACGGAGGGATCATGCAATTCTTTTGGAGTTATAGATGTTTTGAAGACGTATTGACCCTGATAAAGGCTCCCATCGACCTACCCAGGGCCCCTCTCCCCAATAAGTGGCTCGTTCAAACCACTGCTGGTCTTCACACAATTCTGAACAACCGTGGAGTGTTTGGTGACTGAACGGCGGAGAATGGAAGCACTTCGGACGGACAATAAACACATCAAATAATATGAACGGCTCTACAAACACTCTTTCTCTCAACATCATAATGCCCACATACGCTCCACTGCTTCGAGTAATGGGATGAAATTGGGAATGAATTTCTTTGAACACAAAACCGTAGAAATGATATAAGAACTTGACATGAATATAACTTCAACAATTAAACTGAACTATAACTTTAGCATCGATCATCATGTCTGTAGTATCTAGATACCGTCGTTTTGTTGGTTTGAAGCAATGTCTGTTCTTCAGTCTGTCCAAGTGCTGTCCTTGTGCTTTACAAGTTTCTGTGTTCCACTGCAAATTGTAACGAACACATATAATAATTGACAAGGGCATATGTAAAGGTTTATTATTCAAGGTACTTGTACAAAACGCCCGCCAGAAGCAATGCTCTCGTCAGAACAGTCTTATGCGAATGGAGATGGAGACCTAATAATCACCCAAACAGATCACCACAAAGCGTTTACTCTTCACTGAGCTTAAGTGTTCAACACAATGAACTTTACAAGATTGCTTTTGTTGTCGTCTGCAAAGTCGCTTTACAGCGTGTGAAATAGAACTACTCCAAGGCCCATAGTTTTTCTGTTGGGAAGAAGTTTGCAAACAACCTCATGTAGAGAGATCTATTGTCCCGGTTTCTCAGACAAATTGAAGCAATCGGTCGGTAGAGAATTGGAAAAACAGCAGGAAGTCTCTCGATTTAGTCAGGTCTGAAAGCTTGGTGAAATTGTTCCTCAGCTCGAGCCGGGCTTCGCCACTTATCCCTATCACCCTGTTCCATACGCCACCTCCCTGCTGCGAACACTGTAAAGGGGTCCGTTGTTGGCCTGGTAATTTGGGATAATTGGAAGGGAATTCGTCTTCAAATGGGACCGCGGCCACCTGGCAACCATATCCTAACCGCCCTCGTCTCTAATACACACAAATAATAGTCGTTTAAGCGGGGTCTCGTCCGTCTTAGATATGCCCACATAATCATACATTTCTAATGCGCAAGCCTTTGTTTTCCGTGTGGATAAAACACCAAGAAGAATATAAATTTATCTCGTTAAAAATGACCAGCTTATATATTGTCCTTTCTCTTTTCTTTCCAGAGCAAAATCGAAGAACGGAGGTCGATCTCTTAGAGAGAAATTGGAGAAAATTGGCCTGAGTTTACCGGCTGGAAGGAGGAAGGCGGCAAATGTGACCCTATTGACGTCCCTAGTGGAAGGTAAGGAACTGGTCGTTAACAGCTCTTAGGGGCCGTAGTGAACAAAAAGGGGGCAGCCGAGTGATTATGGGCGGCAAACTAAATACATGTTATTATCTAATAACTAGTTTAGTGGAATCACATAATGACAGTCAGATGACTTGTACTGTACAGATGCGAGCTGTGTACCCAATACCGGTATACAATTATACCTAAATCATTAAGTATTTTTATCTCAATGGATCTTGTCAAATCATGTTGCCATTGTCAATTAAGATTTTACTTATATAATTATTCGGTTTATCCTTCCCATTTTAATTAGTGTTACATTAAAATTCAATTATGGAGTGACACTTTTTCTATAAAAGCATACCCATTGATGGGAATTGTCCATTTTTACTGTTACGACACAAGTGCATCAAATTGAAGAAAACTTTTCAAAAGCTTTTTAATGGTATGGAAATGTAATTTCGGGCTCGTGGGTTTGAAATAAATATCTGTTACCTCGGAAAATGCAGGGTGCGCGTTTAATTTGCATTATTGTACTTTATAAGTAGGCCAATTCGTGTCCAAATAAATAATGTTATTGGTCTTAGCCAATAACAAGGAAGATATTTTAGTCCAAGTAATGTTTCTTTGTGGTGGGTACCTATAACCAATGTCTAATGTAATTGAGAATCGATAAAACACGACATATCGTGTGTTTGTGATAGGGCTTATCGAAATCCGCACCACAACAGGTTTTAAAACGAGTTTTGTAGAAATGCATGATTGGTTTAAAATTCTCGTATCCGGTCCTATAGTGAGCGCACAATGTCCCCGCATGTAGAATTGGGAATCTGTCTGGGTTGTTTGTGTTAGTTCAATACGTGCAGATCAATCTGCGTCTGACAGCTACCATGGTTTACTAAGAAAATCGAACGGTGTGTGGACAACTAGAGTGGCTTTCATGGATTAACGTCTGGTTTTGCTGGTCATTTCGCCTTGATTGTTACATTAAATTTTTCCTTGACCGATAGACACGTCAGGTTGTTGACCGCTCCCCTGCTACACATTGTCTCGGTGTGTCCTATACAAAAAAGTTTGGTTAAACTGATGACGGCAGGATAGAGACGAAATTAAATTATTACACCAACACGAATTCCCTTGATGCGAGGGACCCCTTCACTGCACCTGGAATGGGTTAGAATCTCCAGTCGAGCTTAGGTATATAACGGAAGTTTTCCGGTGGCTGCGGAGATCGGGTGATGGTTTTACGAGGTTTCCTCCCGGTTTTCCACCGTACCCCGGCAGTCATGTAATTGAAATACCGTTGAGTTCGACGGCAAAAAAATTGATACAATAACTTAATCTTTTATTTGCTCTGAGTTTGTCTTTGGCGTAAAGTTTTCCATCGTTTTATATAGTTTAGCGGATAAACCGCTTATTTAGACCCTGAAACTAGTCAATCAAAAGCACCCCCCATTCCCTGAGAAGTCTTTCTTACAAGGGAGCTCTCTGGACATTGGTTGGGCGTTTAGGATTTGGGTCAAATTACCCACAGCTTATTTCCCTCCTTAATAGACCAATGTTGAGTTTACAACAGACACTCAACATATGTGTGTTTGATTTCTAGTGTAGAGGACATGTCGTGTAACCAAATTGTTCTATGTAAAGTTTTCATGCTCGTCGGCAACCTTTGACAAACCCATCCAAACAGCTTGTACCAAACAAGTACAGACTGCTTCCGTTAGCCAAATGCTTAGCACAATGTTCCAGTTTAGATCAACCCGAAACTATACAATTGCGAAATATCCACTCTTTCATGTGCTGTTTGTAGCGCCTCATGTGTTTATCTATTTAATGACAACCAATTGGAACCATGTCGCGAATAGGAGGCAATGTTTGTTGTTATGCAACTCAAGGCACTGTTATTGGATAGCTTTCTTTAGGGTGCGAATTTTGTTTACAAATATAGGACGTCCTTAGAACGGTTACCGCCAGCGGATTGAAACGAGGCAAGTGATACCCACGATTTAGTTACATACATCGCTTTGACATAATGGAAGCAATGTTCCACCTTTATTTTTAATGCTTCAAAACCGCCAAAGATGAATATTAATAAATATTTCCTTCATATTTTTGCAATCAAGCGCATCCAGTTCTTTTTCGTTAAAAATAATAGACCTTCTTGAAAATAAATGTGAACTACCGGTGTCTCTAGTAAGAATTTCAAAACTTGATATGAAGCCAATCTAGGATAAAATGAATCACTTGCAATAATTAACTGTAACCTGAAAAAAAAACCTTGGAAGGCGATTTCATATCTGTGTACTTTCATGACGGAACCAACATGTGTTCTCCTCATTTTTTTTTATTTCGATGGTGCTAATTGCACAGTTCCACATTAAATCGCTGAAAATTTCATTTCGTTTACCGCAAGTGTGAAAAGAAGCTTAAAAGATAGGACGTTAAGCGATTAGCCGGTAGGATGAGTTAGGTATAGTACGAGATGCGCCAGCCTTATCCGGCCTCTTTCTTGGGAAGAGATTCAGGGGGAGACTGAGCGAAAAATCTTGGCCTGAGGCGACTGGTGACGTGTTACTGCCCCAGGGCGGATTCCGACTCCAGCTGAATTAGAAATTGACAAAAACTGATTTAACACATTGACTAATTGTTCGATTCGATAAAAACTGTTTCACATCTCGTACAGCGTGAAATACTAGTGGCTGTTTTGTGTTAATCAAAAAACGCCGAATGATGAAGTATTTCTTGACAAATTACGAGATAGCCTTTACAAATATTAAAAGAAAATAGAAAAGAAAAAGAGAATAGAGTGCAAAGATTATTTTTCAGGAGAACTTTTCTATGCTGATGGATTAATAAAAAGAAAAATGTGTTGTTTGCAAGCTTTTGCACTTTGTACTCGGTCTATAACTTGGCAAAATTCAGTTTTGCTTTTATACTAGGTCGGGTTTTTGAAGTACCCGATATTGGTTCGAAATGCCCTGTCGACCGTAGGTATATAAGGGACTGTTTCTGGTACTACGGAAATCAAGGTGTTTTTTTTAGGAGGTTTTATACCGGTTTCCAGCATACACCCGGCAACGCAAACTCTACGTATAAAGTTTTCAAATAGATACCCCTGAGCACGACGTTTAAGACCAATCAAATATATAAATACATGTTATTACATCCTGTAATTTTCATTTTCAGGCGAAGCTATTAGACTGGCGAGAGATTATGGATATCTTTGTGAAACGGAATTTCCAGGCAGGCAATGCGCAGAATATAATTGTCGTCAGTATACTGAACCCGGCGAGCAACAAAACAGAAAACAGATGATTTTGGCTTCAAAGTAAGTATTTTATGGAAAGCAGGGAGTAACAAAAAATGTCAAACATATTATTAGGTTTTTGTCAAATGTTTAAATAAAAACGCTGTCTCATACATTTCACTAGGCTCGTTATTTAATTCAGTTACAATATTAGAACAATTCTAACCCAAATTTCCGTCGAGGATACTTGAGCCCTAAATATATTCCATTTATGTGGTTTATCTCAGTATTTTTTCCATTTTATGTTTCTCATCGCCAGTATTGATTTATTTTCCAGACAAATTGTAAAAGAATTGACGGATCTTCTGAATCAGGATCGCTCTCCCTTAGGTAATACTCGGCCACAGATGATCTTGGATCCGGGTATCCAGCGACACCTGAGCCACTTTAGCATGATTACCCACGGCTTTGGATCACCCGCTGTTGTAGCATCATTAACTGCTGTGCAAAATTATTTGAGCGAAATGCTCAAGTTTATGGACAAAAACTACCCTTCATCCCAGAATTCCCAACTCCCAACAGGCGTCCCTTTAGACTCGAAAACTAAAACAGAGAAAGACGAAAACCGAAAGTGACCATGAACATATAGTTATATATATAGATATACTGGACAGTCCGGAATTTTCTTCGGATGTATTCAAGATAAATTTACATACATTGGCAGAGTTTTTTTCTTTTACAAAAGTTGACTTTTGGCTGCTTTCCAAGCCCCGGGACTTGCCGCTTACACAAATCTCAAGTCCCGCAATGCGAGATCATATTAGTTGATAATATCCTCCAAGTGGCGGCACAGTCGTGTCTCATACAGTATTCTCTCATCGTGATTGAACGTCTTCTGTGACGTCATCAAACTTGTGGAGGAAACGAATCTGGTCCTTATATGTGTGTTGTCTACGTCAGCATTTTTGTGTTCTTTCATTTCCCATATGAATCGTCAAAACTTTCTTCAAATCAATCCAAGATGAGACAATCATTCCATTAGATGTATAATACTAGTATCATCAGCTCGTCGGTCATCACATCGTCTCCACTAAAGATTGTGCTTGTTGATATGGGTGTAGGCTAAAGAGCGAAATGGTGAAAGATGGTTGGAAAATTTATAATAACCAAGAAGTGTATGGTGTAACCACCACAGTCAGACATGTGGTAATCCATTAGAAGTTTGAACCAGAAACCAACACTTAAGCAAGATTTGTGACATCAACTGGCCAAGTGGAAATGTCATGTTACTCTTTTACAAACAATGATGGTCCTTCACATCTTCCATAGTTTATATTTCACGAGTGAGAGAAATAAACTAACCAATGTTCGCTTGAACTTTCACCACGAACTCAATAACTTCAGTGCTTCACTTGAACTGTGTTTAACTAAACCATGTTGGATTGGATTGATTGTGTAATTTACATGTTTTTAATACTATTTTTAGATTTTAGTCACGACGGAACTGTGTTATATGCCCCGATGGAGTTGACCACGTGGCGCTTACGTAAAACGGTTATTAGCGAGAAAGTGCTGTACGGTAGTGTTATGTAGACTACACGTTCTCTACAAGAATTCTTGACAATCAGGGATGGGGTGGTTGTGTGAAATATGTATGCATGCATGAAAGTTATGCGTAAATGTGAGAATACATATGGGAACGTTTACAATTTGAGTGAATGCAAATTATGTAAAGATGATATGAGTTTATAGAAGGTTATGTGAATTATTTCTGATTGAAACCGGTTACCTGCTTCGTTTTGACAATACTTACTTTTGCACAAAATTTCTCACCTGACCATCTGAGAATAATATAAATTAATAAATTTAAGCTTGCATGTAACAAGGTGTATTGCTAGCTCTATATTGGTTTAGATTGGTAAACTCTTTTCGGTAAACACCAAAAACCAAGACCATTGATATTCTGGTTGTTGACAGAACGATGCATGTATACCAAGAACATTTGCGTTTTAAAGTCATCTTGAGAAACATTTGTGCAAACTTTGACATAAACTCTAATTTAAATACAATTTTGAAATTTTCGCTTGATAGTCAGTTTTACGTTATGTCTCTTCCACTACCGTATATCTAGTTACATATCTCAGGGTATTTTGTTAAAGATTTTCATAATAACGCCATGAGCATCTTCGTTAAATTTTGATTTTAATTCATTTTTGTATGAGTAAATTGGGTTGTTGTTTTTGTTTATATGTATTTGTTGAGATTTTGCAGCTAAGCGCTTAGTATATATATATATATATATATATATACAAAAATATGTATATGAATAATGAATCGAGTTTGACATAGTATATATATATATATTTTTATTTCGTAATATAAATTGTCAACTTAAGTCAGTCTTTTTTTGTTAAAAGACTTGTTTAGTTACATTTCTAGGTCTGGCTTTTTCTAGGCGGGTGTTTACTTGTTGGCGATAAGAGTATTTGGTAATCGGAAGTCAGTACTGCGCATGTATGTCTATTGTCAATGAGTTTCATAACATGTGGCTATTCGTGCAATCGATTGTCTCAAATCAGAGTCAGTCTTAGATGTACAAAAAAATATCCCCCTTACTTCGGGGGATACTGAAATTGATTTATGTTTATAAATTGTCAAATATCAATGAAATGGATGGATTAAATATTATATAAATCGATAATTGTGTTTACTCCTTTTTCGTCTATGTTGGTGTTTAAGTTTGTGTCTGTTTATTACGTACGGCATAGTCACTATACCTTGTTGTAAAATAGAAGGACACGGAAATAACGGATCTGAAATAACATAGCAGTTTTCCATTTTCGTTTATACTTGTCACCAACCATCTGCGGTCTGACAAATTTGACCAGAATCGAACTTTGAAGCGAAACGTTATTCCGAATTTGGCACCTGACGGCACATGCAGGTAATTTTATTCAAAGGACACATAATAGTCTTTTTTATAAAAAGCAACTTCGTATAAGATTGACAAGCTGTTCTTACGGTAAGATTAGTTTCTTGGCTGCATCTCGACATATCGTGACTCCAGACAATTTTCTAACAGATATGGAGTAGCCATATTCTAGTGTTATATTTCATGAAATGGCCAAGAAGTTCTTTCTTAAAAAAAGTCCATATTCACACTTTCAGCGTTCTTTTGAAGCTGATCAAGAAGAATCTATACCTATTGTCTTTGTAATTTATTTATTCTATTTGCGTTCATGAAACCATTCAAAGAAAGAAGAGATCAGACACAATTGGATTTGTCAAAGCTTACCGCATGAGACATGAACATATGCGTAGACTAACGAGGGTACATTTTGATAATATTTTGACACAACGTTTTTAACACTCTACAGGCCTCTTTCTGCCCTTAATGATGTACACTGTACAGACAACGTACATGTATTTGTTCAAAAAGCCTATTAACCTTTAACATGATTTAGTTGAGCTTAGCGAGGTGACTGATTTAGATTGCGGAGTAAAAAGGCTTCTTTGTTTCTGACAAAAGTGTAAACCGGACTTCATGTTGCAGATGCCATGAATATATTAATGCTACATAGAGCTAGCGACGATGAAAATAAAACAACCTTATAACGTCAAAATAAAAAAAACTAACTTAGCCAAGCGAAGTAATGTATCAGAGATGTATATGTGTCAACATAGTGCCTCATTGTCTCTTTGTATTATGAAGCATTTATTGACGTAAAACATAGGCATTTCTCGTTCCGGAATTTCATTTACCACAGAAGACCTTTTACAGGTGTCGTATTTTAATGATGCCGGTATTTTAAATCAAGTCCGTGCTGTATTAGTTCAATAGGTGCGTGAGATGAAGGGGTTTAATTTAAAGACAAGCAGAAATAAATTCGAAGCATCACGAATAGCACATCAAAGATGAAAGGAACAGAATAATAAAAAAGCCAAGTTAAAGAGTTGACTGCTCTAATAAATGTAATCTCATGAGGAGTGATCGCCATCTTTGTCACTTTACCATGCGACGATTTAAAGGTTTCATAACCAGAGATGTTAGCGTGTAAGAAAACAAAAAATACTTCGGTTCCGACGATTTCTGACCGCCATACTGATCAAATACACGAGTAAAAATCAACACTATACACTTTAGAGTTATTTGCCGTGTATTGTTTTACTTGTCAGAACTAAAAGCACTATACATTATGTTCTTTGCACAACACGACGGCAAATAAAATTTCGTGTATCTTGTAATTTTAAGTTTACATACCTTGTTTGCATGGAAAGGCAATAAGAGATCATACCGGACATTTTGATACGAAAGTCTAGATTATATGTCAGGTGTTAAGGTTTTATTAAATTCAACACCAACAGTCTAAGGCAATCGAAGAGTTCAATAATATACACACAGACACACACACAGACACGCACACACACACACTCACATATGCAATGTATATAATATCGCATACACAGACAAAAAGGCAAGTAAATATATACTAAAATTTGTTTGGTAAAGTTGGTAAACGTTTATATTTTTTCATTAATGTAAATAGATTAAACCCACTATCGTCGTGACTAATAGCTATGAAACGAATGAGTGCAGACGAATAACGTGGTTGTCTTAACAAAATGTTTATAACTAATAGTTTTCAAAAACGTTAATGCGCTGACACATATCAAAACGTTGATTCTCGTTGAATACTTGAGCCTATATTTTGAAGCCGCATTTCTTTTAGTTTCTATATTTTGATTTATCAAATCATCGCCATACATCACATCATAGGCGTATGGTATAGGCGTATGGTATACGAAATTCAAGTTATTTCACGACCTGGCCGGACATGTGTTCAGCGTTAACGGCTTACCGATCTCACCATCTTAACCTTAAAGTCATTAAATTGAGCATGTCGTTTTATTCAAATTACTTGAAGTTTATCTCTGAAGACGTTATATTTTTTGTTACATTTTTAAAAATTAAAACCAGACAAATTCTAAATAATTACCCCGATAATAATATCTATAACCAATGGCTATTGAAAGCCTGGAATATAATTTCCGTATAAACCATTCATTCCGAAAACCACGGGTAATATAACGGATCGAAACAAAAGATAAGTTTATTGATGTAATAATCTGTCCAGCGAAAGAATAAGAAGACAAGACAGAAAACATTTGGGTTAAAAAGGATGGTTTAAGTCCTATTGTTGTTAAGGTTTATTGCAGATCTAATTAAAACTAAAATAGGACCACGCAAACAAAGAAGATGCCTGGAGACATTTGGCTTCGAGTTTTGTTCGCACCCAATATTGAGTCAGATCATCTCTTATCAAAAACACACACAAAAAAAATACACCAAACCCCAAGCTCTCATTAAGCCAATCAAAATTCAGTTCGGAGAACAAATGGCCAATCAGATTTCACCAATAGTTGTCCATCAACCATTCATATTCCCCAAGGCAATGGATATTTTTTCCGTGTCGGTTTATACCAAAAGGTGAAACAAAATTTGTCAAGAACCAACCTCCAGGGAACAGATGTGTAAGTTTAGACATTGACCTAGAGGGAACTTCAAACTTATAATTATAAGGAAGATACAGGAAGAAATTAAGCGAATGGACGAAAACCTATAGCGATTTTCAGAGATAGATAGAGAGATGGAGCATTTTGTTTATTATCTCAGATTCTCATTTGCCTCAAAAACATTAATGTGAGCTAAACAACCACAAAATCCAAGTAAAATAACTCAGTGAATGTTGTTAGAATTCAAATCAAAACGAACTATTGGTTTGGTTGTTTATTTGATTGGGGTTCACGCTGTATACTTAATGTTATTTCACTCATACCACGACTTGTCAGCACGATAAGTGGAGGAACCCACCCTTAACAAAGCCGGCTAGACAGAAGATGCCACGATACGTGTCCAGTATAAAAAACTGGACACCATGCACAACAATTATAAGTCAGCTTCCTGTTCCCCATAGCTCAGAGAGCATCACGGCCCAGAGAGGCTCCCACCCAACCAGCCCCACCCATCTATGGGTATATTCAGCTAAACCAAAGGGAAAAAAGAACAGTCATTCATTTTTCATTTTTTGTTTCCATGGTAACAATGACAAGTTTAGGTACGTATATGCTGTAAACTGCAATGACCTCAGTTCCTTGAGCAGTAGATCTTTATAAGACAATTGGCGCCAAGATTTAAACACAAATCAATTGATTTACAAATCTATTGTTACAAAAGGCGAATCAATTATCTTTTGCCTTAGCCAAGGAATCATGTCCGGACAGACCGTGTTTGATTCTCGGCCCAGAAGCTAAAACGCACTACATATCACTGAAATAGGGCACAAAAAGCTTTTAAAAAAATAAACAAACATTTAAAGCTTAACATATATGCAAAATATGCATAATATTTAAAAATGTAACGAGGAGTAGGCAACTTGTAGTATTGCTTACGTTTACATATATTTTTTTAAATTTTGCAAACAATTTAAACTAGAAATGAATGTGTGCTAAAAACAAACTTCATTTCAGACTCCTAATTCTAGTCAATCTGTAAATTATTGCGGAAAAAAGGTAAGAATTAAATCACTCTATTCGATGTAATGAAAATAAAAGTCAGATATGTTTATTTTATATTTTATTATTTCTATTTATTTATTTTATATTTCTATTGAAACTACTAAAGTGAATAGTTTTATAAATGCAATATCAAATGATAGGGCAAAACGTGTACAGCTGAGTGTAGAGGGCGTGTTTATGGAAATGAGCCTTTCGATATGTTATTAGCTTAGCCTTTATAACATGACTATTATGAACCAATCAGATCCGTTGAGAGATGGCACGTTAGTATAGACTACACAAAGTAAACTGGTTTTGATGTTGAATCCTTTATCAGTATACTACTAGCTGTTTCATCAAATTATTTTCCACACAAACGCTTATATATATATAACTGGGAGCCAGGTAAAGGCTCAAAGATAGACTTTATTCCATTTGTATTCAAATAAGACCAGAACCCGGTTTGCTAGTCTTCGTATACAGGAATATCAAAACCTCGCACCTAAAATGCCTAAACCTCTCTCACAGAGACCTATTATATCGTACAAGAGGAACAAAACTCTTAAGGACTGGTGCAGACAAAACTCCCTTCTGCATCTGATAACTGATAGCTGCTGTTATCCTTATACTTTACAGACTAATGGGTTAATTTCTTGGTCCACATGATATTCTTTTTAGATTATATCAACAAATACAGATATCTATGTGTGCTATATAATCACCACATCCCCACCATCCAACTTTTATTACCTTTTCTCGAGACGTCTGTAAGTTACCCGTATCAACTCGAGATCAAGATTTATCAAGAAATTTGTCTCTGAGAATTTTATCTAGAACTTGATGATGATTTAACGGTTTTAATTAGTCTATATCCCTGTGTCAGTCTTATTACTCTTTACAAATATATATATTTATGGAGGCAAGCAAACAATTTTTTCCCTACATTTATACAAAAATATATATATGCGGTAAATCGATTACAGCAGAATTCCAAATAAATAAACACACACGCTTTAGATTCGTGAAGCAAGGCCTAAAAGAAATAGCCTAAGAATAACTGTCTGCTATGTGATTCTTAAGTTTTTTTTTTCTCTTGATAAACAATAATAAGAGATACAAGATAAAATCACTAAACTCTTAATGTGCACCTTGATACTATAATACTGACCATACTGTTATAAAATCACTAAACTCTTAATGTGCACCTTAATACTATAATACTGACCATACTGTTATATAATCACTAAACTCTTAATGTGCATCCTGATACTATAATACTGACCATACTGTTATAAAATCACTAAACTCTTAATGTGCATCCTGATACTATAATACTGACCATACCGTTATAAAATCACTAAACTC
>JAVFBZ010125275.1:0-24224 GCA_032466195.1 Katharina tunicata | reverse complement strand
TTGTTATTTTACAATAAATATTGTAAATATATAAAATCGCTGATCGTTTTCTTTCTGTTTGGTGTCTACCGTAACAGGACCTATGAAATAATCGAGGAGTTAAATGAAAACTAAATGGTATCTGAACACCAGATACGCGACATTTTCTTTCCATTTGAGGTTAGAGTTTCAAAACTTTGGTAAGAATTAATTTTGTTTAGACAATTACTTTGGATTTATAGCCGATAACAATATGCAACACTAAACACTTTTTTCCATTTGATAAGTCGCTGTTGTTCTGTTGATATACTTTTATCAAGAAAAATCACACTGGCACGGGGATATCTACTAATTAATGCCGATAAGACATCTCAAGTTCTAGATAGACCTGAATCTCGAGTTGTTCTGGATAAGCTATAGGCGCATCTGGAGAAAAGGCAATACATGTAACATGTATATTGTGGAGATAAACATGTGGCGAATAAGTTACACACATATATATTAGTTATTATTGATAATAAGCACAACCTGAAAATAGTACCTTTTAGAATTAGTAATAAACTCATTTGTCTACTTAATGAGGATGAGGGCAGTTAAGGGTTATCGGACACAGAAGAGAGTGTCGTCTTTACCAAGAGGTCCTTGACAGATTTGTTCTTCTTGTACGCTATGACAGGTCTCTGTGATAGAAGCTTAATCATTTAGGTACAAGGTTTTGATATTCCTGTATTACGAGACTTGCTTTATTCTCTTATTAATGCAAACGCATTATTCATGTTACTACTGCCTGTATATATTTGTGAACGTAACATTATATGACATATTTTATCCTATTTCATATTTTACATCATAATTGATGAAATCCACTATTTATATGTTTTAAATGTATGTGTGCTTGTGTGTATGTAACAAGGCCCTGTGGTAGAGCAGTGTTCACACTGAACAGGCCACCCTGTATAAATATAGTGTAATAAATAAATAAATAAACACATAACTAACATATGCATACACGTCAACAAAACGAATAATTGTTGTCCCACTTTTTTTAGAGTGAAAAATTTCCACATCAAGGAAACCCACTTCGAATATCCGTGATATGTGTTGTGCATATGTTGCTACTTCTCCTTAAGATGGCTTGACGATCCTGACATGGAGCCTAGAAATTGAGGTATAATTAAGTTTTATTATATATTGTGTATTATCTGTTTGGCTACATTGTGCGGGACTTCGTGGCTTTTGTCATTATTTTAATGGGGCATCGTCGGTTATAGATAGAAAGTATAGCTTTTTTTAGCACTTGGGAGGTTTGCCTTCAACGAGGACCTCTTTGCAAATTATCATAAAGCACAATGTTTATATTTTTATAAAATCATAGTCATCACATACATAATCATATATTAAGTTATTTCGTTGCTGGAAAATGTAAGGGTTTATCCAGGGAACTACTTTCCTTCGTCAGAGAGAACAGATGCGATGCCACATTTAAGAAAAGAGTGATATCCGTGGACAGCGTTTAGGTTGCTAAAATCGACAGCGGTTTTCTTGGCTCTATGATCACAACCGGGAACAACGGAAATACAAGTCGGAAATACCCCTGGTTATCACGCTGACATCTCTGCTGGTCGATGATTTCACTTCCACGCAGCATTCGATCCACACTGATTGGCTATTTCAGTGTGTAATGCTACATCCAGTAGTGGAATATTTTAAAAAGGGCAGTCTGAATGAGTTTCTGAATATATCTAGTAGTGTTGTCTGACTTATTATCTTATCATGGGAGTTATGGTCCATGCAGCTATGTTCTGATTTTGTCTATATCTGTAACGACAAGATATATGTTCAACGTGCAGTGAGCACAGTTCATAGACATTGTCGATTTCCGAATGACTAACATTGACGTGGTTAATTCTTCATAAAGACCCCGGTTTTTTGTGATATACTTAACCAGAAAGGACGCGTGTTATGTTTTGTGTTCGTGGCCAGCTTCTAAATAGGATTCCGGCCGATACATGTCGGCAGCACATAACACTGTCGTGTTATTTGTGTTAAATAAGTAGAGGTTAAACAACGAGAACCCGTATGTTACGACGAATATCACACGAATCTAATAATTTAACAAAACCTTGAGCCAGATGTTAATCTATTTCTCACACTACACATTGCTGTAGGATGTGATTCTCTTTTGGAAATGTTTACATATTTAAGGGATTGGTATGGATACAGACTCTTCTTTATCTTGCAACGTCATAGAAATGTAGCGACTGCACTGGAACGTCTTTTTACAACCAAATCACAATAGTGATGATGTCAAAAATAAGATGTCATCTCTCTATGACGTATTTACTGTTGCTTATATTGTGTGATAATATAACATCGGCCATGAAGTGGAATTGTCGGGGTTGTAGTGTGAGAAACAAAATATATTACCTCCAAACACTGATTTAACGACATGTATGACAAATATAATTTTTTTGATTTTGAAACACCTGACTTTAATGAGTTGTAACAAAGTATTTATGCGGAAGTGTCTTTCCACCATTCGGATGGTATGTCGTCATATGAGTGAAATAACCTAAAGTACGACGTTAGTCCTCAGTTAAACAAAAAATCTAACCATCTTTAATTCTGATATATTTCACATTTCATACGATTCCTTGCAGTTTATCTTACTATTTTATTGGATAATGGTTTGGAAATCAGCTTTAGTATTAAAACATTATGATCAAAGTGCAATTCTTTTGAATATCTTGGCAGTTTAATATTTTACGTAGTTTATAGGTGGCTGCAAAATAGTTCGTCTTAAAACGGAGCACAATTTCCGTCCATTAAATAACCGCACAGTTTGCACTTTTTTCCAAGAAAGAGGTTGAGATTCGAAATTATATTGTACCACACAAGGGGACATACTTTTGACTTCTCAAATTACCACACAGTTCGAACTAATATTTTGTCACATGAGACGATTGTTTTTTCCGAATTATCGTATAACAATATTTGCACAAAGTTTTAATATATTTTTTCTTCAGTGAAAAATATCATTGACAAAGGAAGAGTTACTCTTAAATGTAAATAATTCTGCAACAGTGTTCAATTATTTTATCCCGTCCTTTTGTTTCCATAAAGAACAATTTAGTATTACATTGTATCTCTGTCTTTAAGGCTTTCTTAAAGCTAGGTTGGCAAACATTTAAGATTAAGCATGACATAATTTGATAGATTGTCAAAGCAGAATTCTATGATCCGAAAGATGAGTTTTGCGCTATCTGCTTAAGTGAGTTCCACATAAGTCAATAGCAACTTTGTTACAATTAGCACACACAATGTATGTTGAGTTCCCATTTTATTAGATTCTTCAACAGTGCTGTACATTTCTATGGCGGCCGTTGACTATGCAATAACCATAGGGCAATAATGAAAGTTTTATAAAGTAGTAGCTGAGTAAAAAGGTTGTATTATGACAAATTATTCTACATGGAAACTAAAATGAAATTGTGAAAAAAATCCATTTCAAATGAACCAACTGGGTTAAGACAGAGAAACGGATCGTTCGTAGATTAGTATTAACTTTTAATGCCAAGACTTTAACATGATGTTGCCTGCTTTGCCTTGTAGTTTTTTACTCTGGAAAGATGAAAAACATGATTATCCACAAACAGAAATATGATACCAGTCGACGTTCCAATATGATGATACAGCCTAGAGCTAGAATATTCCACTGCAATTTTGCCAGATTAATTTCTATAAATAAAATTTTCATCTCTTCATCAAATGCCAATGATATTGAAAAGAACGGTGTTTATTTTGTTTCACCGGTTTTATGGAATGTGTTCTTAATACCTTACATATCGGTAGTAAGTGCTACCCGTCATATAATCAGTTTTGTTTTATTATACTATCGCTAGTGACTACCCTTTTTGCGCCCACTATGTAATACATGTACATAATTGGTTTGCATTACTCCAAACATATGTTTGACAGCGGAATTTGAATTCGTTGCGAGATATAAGCGATATGTAGATATGTGGTGGATGGGTATGCCGTTACTATCGATAAAATAAAGACTTCAATGATAAAAAACGGTCGAATCACGTGGGTTGACATCCACAAAAAGAATAAAAAAAAAACACAACACCATTGTGTATGTGGGTTATATGTGCACTACACCTGTAACAGCAGTGTTACTACTTATGAGCTCTTGTATCACTTTCAGTGTAACATAACAATCGCAATATATCACAGACAAAGTCACATTAATATCACAATAAATTAGACACATCGTCCTTTAACATTTTGTTTGCATCAAAACTCACGTATGTACGTTTTTCGATTAACTAATATATTGCAAAATAAATTGGTCATTTTATCGAAAATTATAAATTTTTAAAAGTTGTTTTTTTTTTCAACCACTAATGTGACAAATTTGTGAACATTGACCTTTTTATTATCAAATATAACCCATGTGCGTAAATTTATGCAAGATACCCCCTCACCCCTCGCCAAAACAAAAATATCGTACACTCAATTATTTTTTTTCTTTTGGCAATAGTGTTATCTTACATAGATTTGTTAATCCAGAGACATACACACGTGTTTTTTGTGAAAAAAAAGATTCTGAACGTCAACCAACAATATCATTGATCTTGTATTGTTGTCATCAAAGCAATGTTATGACGTCGATGACAGAAATTGGCACAGTGTGGCATGAAAACTGTCAAGTTCCTCTGAATAACGACTCCTGTACAAGACTGTCGCGTCCCGTCGAATCTAGTCGGCTTGGTGTGACATTAGCTTATATAATGAGATGTGAGGCGATATATTATTATGTGCGTCTATTATAGCTTAATAGTTCATATTGAAGAAATTCGATGCAGTAAAATTATGATCACAAGTCGAGGTTATGTGGGTTATAAAATTCCCACTGCTTCAAAGAATTATTTGTGAAAGAGAATGATGGCGTAGTCGTATTGTGTAATAAACCGGTAATATTGATGATTTTGTTACCAATATTATAAATAGTTTAGTAAGTAATTAACACACACGTTATAAGGACATGGGGAATATCCTTGCCGTTTTAAACGTGTAACGCAGCTGCCTTTGGAATACAGTAGGCTATAGCTGTAGTTTGTATGTCTAAAATTATTTTCTGCGTTTAAAACATCTGAGAAAGCCTGGACTTGTGTCTCTCGGGACTTGATACGGCTACATAGCAATGGTCATGATTTATGCCATTGCTAGCACGGAAGCTGTTGGTTTTCAGGTATTATGTGTGCATAGAAACAAAACATAGGTGTTTACCGAAGGTGTCTATAGTAATGATTTACTAACACTACTGGATTTTATGCGTCTGTGTCGAACTACAGTAGCTTACATAATTGTATGAATCTTGATACCACGAGTAACATATTCGTGCTTTGAAATCTAGCTTGTATGAGATAGTGTAAGGTATAAGGATTTCTCTCTGCGAGGTTTCACACATGTTACTCATACACATAGCTACCCATTGACATTCAGGTTAAATCTCCAAATCCCTCATGGTGGAACCAATTAAGCTCGACATTAATACATTATTTTTTGTTTTCTGGCCGACCTCAATATTTTCCCATTGTCTTTCTTGTTTATTGTCCTTGATGCCAGTTGTAATAATTACCAATACTAACATTATTCATCTAAAATATGGTTTGGTATCAATGTCAAATTTACTTATAAGAGAAATAGTAAGATGCCGCTTATATATTTTATACTATGATTACAAAAAAACAGTATTAATTTATTTTAGTTTTCACCAGCAGTTTTAGTACCTTTTAAGATGTTATGACTTATGGGCAATTCTGCTCCATAATAAGCTATTACAGATAAAGAAATTAGTTGTATTTTTTTTCTGAAAAGAAGCTAAGTATTATGTTTTTGGATTATTTAAACTAGTGTTAAATTAGTGCAGCAGTGTCCACGGTATCATCTAATGACCGGCAAAAAAATATATATTATTTACCAAGCAGATGAATCTTTTGGATATTTTTTATAATAGTTGCAACAAATGATAAAATGCTGCAAAAAAGTATCAAGCAAAAGCTGAGTTTGGTACTCGACTGTCGAGCCTGCCTCAATCCAGATTATAGACACCCTAGGTTATGTTTTCCGCAACACCTAAGCAACTGAAAGTTGTCATATAAGTAAAACAACCTTTAGTACGACATTTAACACCACCAGATCATGCCATTGTGCCGGTGTATTGCATAAACCTGTTTAGGGTATTTTTTATGTTGTCAATTCACCCTTGTCAAGATATCAGATTGATGAAAGTTGACCTGGTTAGTTGACTTGTACGTATTAGGTCTTTTCGGTAAATACAGTGGTCGAGATATGACGGAATTTGAATGGTAACTGAAAATTTTTTCGTCGTCCTTAACAATTTTGTAGTATAGCTGATACCAACAACTCAGCCGAAGTCCATAGGGAATATCCATTGGAAAAGGGGAATATTCATTAGCAGATCAAGAAAATCAAGAACATCGGGGTGTTTCATCGCCTGGAGCAAACTTCCTTGTTGCTCAATACTATTGTTGGTTTTACCAAAAACTTTTTCAAGAAACATAGTAGACTAATTTCCTCCTTTATGTCATTTCTCCAACTTTAAATAAAAAAATGTCGCAATAAAAAAAATAGAAGATAAAAAGTTGAGTTCAAGGACGATGATCATCACATTGTCAATAAGCAAGCATTGGCTAAAATGTTTTACCTGATCAGAGATACCAAGATAGATTGAGGTTTCATTGAAAATGAGTATACACTAAGATGCTTTTCTATTGTCAAAGTTGTATCAACTCTTTACTTCCAGCTACTTCACGGTTTTGATAATGATGGACACCCACTGTATATTTTGATTATGTTTTAATCCGAAACTAAATGCAGTTCACACATTGCTTCACAATGGTCTCTTGGATTTACCTGCGGACCCTTCCGTTGTACCCATCAGCAATCTGACGGTAGTGTGTGTTTAACAATTACACCGTTGTTGTCGTCAGAGTACTGGGGAAGGCATTCAATCAATTAGCCTGAAGAAGTTATGAGAACTGTATCGATCAGGTAGTGCAGGCTGTATTAGTATCTCTTGATGCTGGGACTAACTCTTGTTTATCAGCCTATCGTATGAGGTATTAACACACCACAAACTAATTGTTGTCCTTAGCATTACCTCTCCACATGTGAAGACATGCTGGGGTTACCACCTTTTTGGGGCATAATGTGCTTTGGGTTTTTACTGTACTTTTGATCCTTACATTAAGCAACCATAATCTACATCGTTGAAATTTAGCCTATTCTAATTAATTTACAGGAAAAAAATACAACCATGACGGAAACAATCGCTTTAACGTTAAACCATTTGACAACGTTGATGATTTTATAATTAGTTCCTACAGACCAGACAAAACGAACAGATAACATCAACTGATCTGTCTTGATGTATATGCCTACCTGACTTTTCTCTTCTCATTTCTGGAATAATGGCAACTTTAAAGGGAGACTTTACAAATAGACCGTCGTCTGAGAATTGTGTATAATTCCGGTCCATCAAAAAAACACACAATGCGAACTTATTCCACTGGAGGGGAATTGTTCTTATTTTACTACTCAAACTACCAAACAATTGAAACTTGTAGCGTTCCCCACAGTTGATATTTGTTTTTGGCTCCACTAAATCCACTGCTCAAATCTAATAAATAATCCAACTGGAGAAAATGTTTGCCACATACTATGTATTTCTCAACTTTAAGAGAGTAGCATTGATGGATATCGATTTGGCTTCAAATAGACGCATCAATTATCATCGATCGATCAGTTGATTTTTGACAAAACTATATGATACATGGGCTTCGTTACAACAATACAATAGGTCCAAGATTGTGGGATTGAAAAAAGCACGACAAAGGGATTTCTCTTTTTTTTTAAATATTTGAAGATAACTCTTAAAAAACTCCGCACTATCTACGCTATATTCCGTTATATATATACATTCATTGATTGGTCTTGTTTCACGTCGAAATTAAGGTTATTTTACTCATATGACGGCTAACGAGTCCAACCAGTAAAACAAACCCACCCTAAACAATGCTTACAACACAGAATACCCTTATGTACAAGTACGAGAAAAAAAAGCACGCCACCACAACAAATCAGCTTCGCGACACCCTTCGCTCTTACAGCACCAGAGCACAGAAATTTCCTGCTACAAAAGAAACTGCAAGACCGAAAGACCACATGACTCGATGCATATTCATACATTGTACATATCGACCAAGATGTACAGCTGATGGAAGTCGATGAAACGGATTTCAAAGAGATTCAGATAATTGCAGTAAGACCTGCATTATGTTGACTGCAAATCTATCTCACGACATTGATCAATAGAAGACAAAGGATCGGTAGCAGTTATCGCTATAATTATAAAATAATCCACCGGTTCATCAAAGAGAGGACGGACAAAAGCAGGACATATCTTCACTGAGAATAACAACGTCATTTCCGGTTTGTAAATTAAATAATTAACGGTTATTCTTTCTCTGTTCCAAATGCGGCATGGTTGTATGTATTTTAAACTACAGGTTGAGAATAATAAGGTGTGGTCGAAAATCGCTGGTCTTGACATTTAAGGAAACTAAATACGATTGAAGTTAGAGTTTAAATCAAGCTGAGAATTCAATAGTGTCCATTTCTTTTTTTCTCATTCCTTGTTTCCAGAAAGAAAAGTGTCGTCCAAAATGTTTTTTACTTACGGTGATATATATGTACATTTTTTTCCCGCTTAATTGAATCATAGCACTCCATTGTGGAAACAAATTCACCTAATTTAACCAGATAACCAATTAAGGTGACTGAAAATCCCCCAAGTGCTGACCAAATCAGTAACGTGAAAAAAAACAAAAAAAACAACGACTGTATCCATAGTCAAGTATTATACGTCCCTATGAATATTTAAGTGTCCAACTACACATAGTAACGTTCGTATGCGTGCATATAGCTTTGTTTCTGTATTTAACATATGTTATGTTGATATCGGGAATATCATTCAAGAGTATTCGCAATATCTATACTTCGGTATGAAGCATTCGTGTAAAAGGTATACGTAATCTGTTTTATGTCAAACTGTCTATTGTTCAAAGTCTATTTTCCTTTGTATTTTGGAACATTCTTATGAAAGACATCCAGAAAACATTCTTCCTCACTCTGGCTTAATTTGTTTCTAGGCCAAAATTTATACGTTTTCACAAAAGCTACTAGTCTTTTCCCTGTACACATCTGAGCTACATTCCTTATCGTTTGGATAATGTTTCTTACAAAATGTGTTTCTGACTTTCTCACTGGATGTTTTGTGACATGCTGTGTCTTGTGCGGCGCACCATATGGTGATAACCCTGTAAGCGGAGTCGATATGCGATGATCTACCTTTCACTTATTATCATGTACAGTGCTTTTTATGTAAAAGAAGGATAAATCAAATACTATATGGTTTGTGGAAAGTACACGAAAGGCTCTCTATAGGAACCAAACGTCGTATCCCCTCGCCAAAAGGGCAAATAATATAACTACTACAGCAGCTGTAGATATATAACGATGTCATAGTATGGAAAGACGTGGTCATTGTAGAGTGTAAAACTTAAAATTGAATGTGTGTCTTAAATTGATTGGTAACAAACCTGTACATGTATATCCTATGATTCGACAGTGTTTCTCCTTTTGTGCCGTTTATAAGTACGTAATAGTGAGGTTATACATAATGTGGAATGACCAAAGTGTCGAACGATATGCATGTGTCCAGTAAGATTCAGTTTTTACGAGGAATTAAATTATTCTTATATTTCATTGCTGGTCATAAGTGTATGACCACCTGTTGTATTACAGGCACTTGATGATATGTAACTTGTATTATATTTTGCTATGAAGATGAATAAATAATTAATAAAATAACCTTAAACATATATAGTGAATGGACATGGACCTATTTGGGGAATGCAGTTTGAAGATGTTGGCACATACTATAAATACAAATTATTATACGAACCCGATATGTGTTTTAAAGTTAATGCCCAAATAAAGAATTGACTACCAGGTGGCGTTATATTTAGAGGAACAAGTAACAATCTGACGCGACATCTTATCACATGGATTATTAATACCAAGTTTGATTAAGATCTAATAAGCGATTTTCAAGTTAATGCCCGCAAATCATGTTTAGCGAAGGCTAACAGGTTGAACAGATGACGTACATTGAACAGTATTCAAAGCGACATCTTGTGCTGTTAAACAATCACACAAAGTTATGGTAAAAATATGGTTAAAAAAACGCGTTGTTCATTTATTGCATGCTCGGGCTCCAAAATTGACCTATCAGATCTTGACGAGAGATTATGACTACAAAGTGTCTCGTATACAATTGTTTATTCGAGGAAAACTCGTAGTGAACGTACGAGACGAACCATGTGCATTATTTGACGGAAGTCTGATTGAGTACAAATGATTCTGCGTGGAGGCTGTGAAACAGATGGAATACAACCACATTGTGTCCTAAGGGTACGCCAGATGCTACATGACGACAGACAATCATATTGTGTTCTGAATACACTTAGTTTTGACGCAGATACTATCTAATTATGTAGTCTATGCTAATATTAATATAGGCTTTAATATTCTGGACTGCGATTACATAACTTTTTGTAAAATAAATACATGTGAATGACATCGGTCCATTTCTGTATGATGACAGTATCGCATAGAACAGACAAGAATGTCCAAAGGCCTGGACCTACTATACACCAAAGTACATGTAGTTCCACATAACATGCTAAAGCTATCAATATAATCTCCCCATGACACATTAACTATTGGAAAAATAGACTTTACTGGGGTTTTTTAGCATTACGCCCCTAAGTTCAAAAACGAAAATATACCCAGTGTTATACTATAAACAATAGTGAAAATACTAGCATTTCTTCTCAACCTGGATCAAAGTAAAGTTTATATTCCATTAAAGGTTCGCGGTTAATGGTCTAAGGATAATATTATCATAATGATAGATAAGTGACCACAGTTACTTAATGTATTGTAATTGACTGTAACGACCAAGTTGATGCTGTCAATACATTTAGATAGGTCAAGTATATTAATATATAACATGTATAATATATTAGTGAAACATGTTAACCAAAACCTTACGACTTTTTGTAATAACTATTTCAAATTAGATTTTTCACTAGCATAAAGTCTGAATACTTATATTTAAATACAAGTATTATTTCTTCTACAGTTTCAGCGACAGGGTTCTAGCAATACATTAATACATCACATTCCTAACAACGTGTGTTATAATCTGAATGTATAAAAACAGCTTTGTCTATGCTCTGAAAATCATTCATGTTGTCAGCAATAATCTAACCTGATTCTCGGTTAACAAACAGAATCCACTGTCCACAGAACGTGTTTGAAATGTTCATGTTTTTCACAACAAAGCAAATACCCCACAGTGTGCGAAGTTCCGCTTTTCTTACTGAATTTCTTATACACATTTTGTTGATTACAAATTCAGATTTTAACATTACTATTGGTCTGGAATATATCACAGGTAGATGATATTTCGGAATTGCGTTAAAGAGCATAGTGGCAAATCGTTGACGCTTTTAAAATAACTTTTCCTCTAAGCGCGTGCATTTGTTCCTAAATACAATAATGGTGTTCACTCAGTGTTGGGATGACAAGCCCATTTTGCCCACGAATTTATAATTTTACAGCTTTTATCTTTCTTATTGTTGGTAACCATACTGCAGGGTAACGTTTTGTATATTATGTTACTTTGTCTCTTTTGTTGTTTGTGTTGACCTTAATCACTGTCCAATGCATTTTTGTATGGCGTTAATAGTCGTATGCATAACTAATGTTACACACATCGCCCGGGTATTAAGAGTTAAGAGATCTCTGTGTTAAAAACTAATATTATTTGAGTGAATATTTAAATAGACATGACTATAAATCTGGTTTTAACAAAAGACTGTTGCTACAGTAGTCTATAACTGTACGTTATTGACATAATACTAAAGTCCACATTAGTAGTATGTTGACACAACTGACAAAACACGTTTCCTCTCCCACATGTAAAATTCGTGTAATCCTATAACCATACATCTTTCATGATTAAAGACTTAATTCTGAAGGCCGATCTTATCTGACAAAATATTAGATTAACTCTTAAGATGTGATAGTGTTGTCCTTTATTTTAAAAGCTTTTCTGTTTGATGGGTGTGAGCATTTCAAATAAGTTGACCGGTAAAATAATAAGTTTGGAAATGTCTCCCTATCAAAGTCACCAGTAAGCAAATTTGCGAATAATGTTAAGGTTTTCAGCTTTATTGCATCTTATTACCATTTTGATTTTGATTTTCAAGAATTATAGTCATATGACGTTCAATTACTTCGTCTTTTCAACATTGTTCTTTTACTAAATTCCTCCCTTGTTCCAATAGGTCAGCGGTCGATCATACATGGTGGGAATTAACATGAAAAATCCGTAGACCTGTATATTATTGGGTTTTGTAATGTATTCTTATAAAAGTCTCTTTTTTTGTACTTCACAGCAATCTAGGCTGTGAGAGATATCACGGATATACGATCCTACATCCTATAGACAAGACCTGCTTATCTCATGTGGCTATAACGTCACGACCCTTAGATATTGTAACATGATAGACAGCAGTACATAACTCGTTAAAATTCTAAAGACAAAGCATATTAAAAATCAAATCTGACTCGCAGAGAATCACCTTCTACAGATCCCAGACAGTCATTGCGACACCAAGTGTCAACAAAAAGGTCGACGTTCTTATTACATCTCGACCTCTCGAATTCGCACAACAGAAGAAGCGTCAGGTCGCGCAGAAAAAACTTCGGAAAGCAATATCTGTCTAAAATCTGCGATTTAAAAAAAAAAAAACTCGGTGTATTGCCTTCATTGTTCATTGCATCTCCTATATAAGATAATGTAAACACCAGTGAAGTATTTCGACCACAGAGCAGATTCCGCGGCTTCTCACAATGTTTCGTATTAGTGTTGCAGCAAACACCGGCGATGGGAATTCGTCATTTAAATGAAATACCATGTAGTGGGCTTACCACGTCCAGTACAGTCGAACAAAGAACTGCACATAATTATTCCAAATTAATGTTTTTGAATTGTATTCAAAAGACTACATGAGAATCGTAGTCAAAATATCGCAATTACTTCCGGTATTTTGATTCTTGCTTTAGACAGCCGTCTCTATACTAATTACAACAGTGAAATAGATTGGAAGAATATCACTTACCTTACTCGCATCTAAACGCATAATTTATGTACTTGTGACCGGATATCAAGAATGCTATGTTACAATAATAACTGGATTTGAAGACAAAAACAAAACCAAAGACAATCTGAGTATGTACATGTATTTAACCCATAGCCTACAGTAAATTTCCTTGTTAATAACTACAATATCATATAGACTTGTAGCTGTTCAACAATATTTTATTACAGAAAACAAATGCAATCGTTATGGTATCCTTCCGTGTTGAGCTTTTCATGTGCCAAAACAGCTATAATCATAAACACTTCGTTAAAAAAGACACGTAAAATAATTTCAAAAACGTGATATTAGGCGAATTCCATAAGAATGATGATCAGTAGCAGCTCCGTGTATATAGTCGAATTATGTTTTTAGAAGGATCGAGTTAAGTCTTTGTTATTTTATAGCTTGAAGTTTTTCTAATCGTTTATGATTTTTTTTTCAGCATTTATGCGAAGCCAATTCCATTCCTCTCTTTCCATTCAACGTGCGAATTTTCTTTTTATCTTGGTCAATAAAGGAAAATCTTAATTTCGACCATAAAAGAGATACTTACAAAAAATAGTCTTCTCATATAAGTGTAAGTAGATTAAGATTTCATCTATGGACCAACAAAGCAAACTAATGGCAAAGATATTAAGAAAAACACATACGGCATATTCATTTCTGTCTTAACAAATACCCAACCACACTATGAAATAATATTGTTAACATTTCCTATTCACTAAAAGAGCAGGAATATTCTTGCTGGTTACAAGTTACTTAACAAGTCTCAAGGACGGGCTCAGCAGTGTTGTTAACATTTTTTGAAAGCAACTGTGTGGACATAGTGATTCACGTTGGGTGAATAAGCATATTTGAACACAGCCTTGAATTTACTTCTGGCCGTAACCTTGAATCACCCAGCATCACTAAAACATGATCAGCCTTTCATTAACCGGTGAGCTATTGCAATGTACAGGACACCGACGGCGAAGAACCTCGGTTACTCCATACATTTGTACGCCAAATAAAGAATGTTGTTGTAACGTACATATATGACATATATTAGTAATATAACCAACACCACCTGTGCAGATTAATCCTGGTTTCAGAAGCAACAAGTTAAAGCCTTTGCCGTGATATAGCATCAACTTTGTCTAATGCTGGGTGTTTAAATTTAGTATTTCCAAGAAACATCTTTCTTTCAATAAGATCATTATATATCTTGTTTAAGCGGCATTTACACGATGGGCACAAACACATGACTAAGTCGGATTTTCAACATCTTGGTAGTTTGAAACAGGACGTTTCGACCTAGATGCTAAGACTGTTTTCAAGCAATGAGGTTTTGTTTAATATTTATGGTAATATTTAGCAAATTTGTACACCAGTGTCCATTGTGTTAACCTATTATATTATCCAGTTTGCTACTTCGTCGTCCCCTTCGGTAATTCTATGATTATGCATATAACCATTAACCTGTTGTTGATGGAATGCTGTGGACAGGCCTTATGGCATAGGCGTCCATTAGCCGGGGAAGAGTTACGTATTGATCAGGCATTATAGCCATAACAAGTTTATATTCTTTCCGCGGCTAACTGTTGTTTATTGTTCTGTGGTATTGCTATTTTCACACACATTGGTTGTTTGATTGGCAACATATCGACACGCCATCTTTCGGAGAAGTTGTGCCATGCTTTGACAACCAGATTAAGATCCCCATCGTTGAACCTTGGTACATAGAACTGAAAAACATTTCAGAATTCCCCAGTTAGCACTGAAAACAAAAAGACAAACTTTTGAAAATGAATGCTATTTGTAAGTCGTTATATGGAAGATTTAGACAATTATAAATGTATAAGCCAAAGGGGTGTGAGCCGAAACATGCTTCGTGAGCTCCACGCCCATATGGATCCCGCATATCCTACAGCAATATCAGTGCTTGTTAATAAAACGTATTTCTTGGATTTGTATGTATCAATGTTGTGAGGTATTGCATAGTTTTGTTAGAACAAAATCAACCAGATTATCCTATGTTTAATTGGCCAATTATGTACTTGTATTGATTAATTATTTACTGGGATGCTATGTTTTTCACATAATTGAAATTGAACAAGCCACAAAACCTTATTTGACACCTTTTCCAGTGTCCTTCCTGTCAGCCGTAATGTGTACAAGTTTAATCTAAACTTTGAAATGCACACTGTGTTAACGGTTTGAAAAGTATCTTTGACCTGACGCAAAATGAAACCATTGACACGTCTTTGAGAGTACGTTGTGTTTTCCCCTGAGACGCGGAACCATCGTGGATGTTACCTGTATATTCTCGGTAACGGTTTGAAAATTATCTTTGACCTGACGCAAAATGAAAACCATTGATATGTCTTTAAGACTACGTTGTGTTTTTCCCCTGAGACGCGGAACCATCCTGGATGTTACCTGTATATTCTAGGTAACGGTTTGAAAATTATCTTTGACCTGACGCAAAATGAAAACCATTGATATGTCTTTAAGACTACGTTGTGTTTTTCCCCTGAGACGCGGAACCATCCTGGATGTTACCTGTAGATTCTAGGTAACGGTTTGAAAATAATCTTTGACCTGACGGAAAATGAAAACCATTGATATGTCTTTAAGACTACGTTGTGTTTTTCCCCTGGGACGCGGAACCATCCTGGATGTTACCTCTAGGTTCTAGGTAACGGTTTGATCAGTATCTTTGACCTGGCGCAAAATGAAACCATTGATACGTCTTTGAGAGTACGTTGTGTATTTTACCTGAGACGCGAAACCCTCCTGGATATTACCTGTATGTTCTAGGTAACCTGTTGATTGTATGAATACCATGGAGTTATTTAGATCACTGAGCATAGATTGCAGTGTTTCTTACAAGTCGTCCTCATGATGCATGTCCACATCGCCTGCAGCAAACTTCCTAGTTAATGACTATAACCACATTTAGCCGTATGGACTTGTCACTGATCAACATTATTTTTATCGCAGAAATATCTTCTAATTATATAGCATCAAGTGTTTTCTTTTTCTATATTCCGAGAAGCCCATTTCTTTCAACAATTTCATTCAAGGCGCATATTTTCCTTTCATATCGGTCAATAATAAACGTTCTCAATTTCTGCCTTAAAGGCAAATGATCATTAAGAATAATTACGTTTCACATTAAAGTGTACCTCCATTAATGTGCCACATAAAACAAACATTCAAGTTAAGGCACACCCATGGAAGAAAGTACAAACGAAAAGTAACATTAATTAAGTAAACAATTGAGTCATATTTATCTACATCTTAAGAAATACCAAGAGACACTTTACGAAATAATAATTTGTCTTAAAAATACCAAAGCTCACTAAAAGTTAAGGAATATGCAAGTGCTGTTTTACTGCGGAAACGTTACTTTAGTCTAAAGGTTGTAGGATCTGGCATAGCAGTGTGGTAAACAACTGAACATATTTTGTGACAAAACAACATGTTGATTCATGATGGATGAATACACATATTTCATTGAAGGCTTTAATTTACTTTTGTTTGACCTTAACCGCGTAGCACTCAATGTCCGTATTATATCCATTGATCCATTGACGGATGTACTATTTACAACTTACATGACATCGAGGCCGAAGAACAAATATTTGCACGCAAGATAAAGAATATTGGTAGAAGTGATCCGCGTAGAGTATTGTAAATAAGCGAAAGGGAAAGGGCATAACGACTACACAGACTAAAAGCATGTTTATTCATTAACGAGTGTCTATTTTTTGTTTTTCAGGGCATCAGCTAGATACCCCAAAGAAGGTAACCTGCTCATATCGAGACAACCAAACATAATCACACAAGAGACCGAAATAATGATTGATTTGCTGCCAGATTATGCTAGCTTGAGGATTATGTAATGCTAGACAATGCTATCAAAGGATGTCTCATCATATACCTGTGTCGGAGTTCTATTTATTTCAATAAATATGAGTACATTAGATAAATACAAGTTTATCAACAAATAAACAGATTTGTGCGAGTACATTGTACTTTCATTTATAACTTCCACTCGTTTAACCTGCTCCCTCGGAATGAAACCAGGCCAGATGAGCTGCGACGTTTTCGAAGCTTAGAGAGTGATATCCTAGCAACGCCAGGGCTCGAACTACAGCTCCGCGTTCCTTGTCACTTTTGTTCATCATTCACTTTGGGTAAGACATACTTTCGGCTATCAAAATTAAAATGACCTTAACCTTATTTAACTTTGTTGTTCAGTGTGTTCAACCATCAAACAAAGCTCCGTCTCTGGTCATCAAGGTAACATCGTAGCTCGCACAAATATTCTTATGTCCTAAGATAACGTATATAGGTTAAGAAATAGACAGGAAAAAGGGCTCCAAAGGCGATTTGTTTAAGAGCGTTGTGGAGTATCTAATTCATTTGCCTGAAATCATCGCAAGCGAAACCATTTGGTACTATAAGGAATGTTGACAGTTTTAACACAGGGCCTTAAGTTTCTTTGTTCTGTTTGTTTGCTATCTTCTCCTTCAGTTCATTAGTCCTAATACTGTCAATACGCAAGTAGTCTGCAAAGGATAAGCCGAGATGCGCGTTATCACTATTTGTCTCCGTTATAACTCGAGAGTTAATTCTAAAGGAGATTAACATAGTGTAAGTTGTACTTCCCCTGACAATCTTATATCAATTATTCACCTCCCACTTCCACAGATTGTTGTTTATGGCGGAACAGCCTGTTTAATTTGATTATTTAACAAACTGGCTATAATTAGCAAATTTGAACACCAGCGTCCATTGTGTTAATTGATGATATTATGCAGTTTTCGGCTCTGTTGTGCCGTGTTCTTATAATCACAAACATGGGATGGCAAAATTCCAATACACCTGCTTTATCACGCTATACCATCTGATTCAGAACCATTGTCCATATAAGGTGCTTTGGGTTTGCACATGTCACTTTGGTACTTTGTTCTTCGGGTTTACCTTCAAACTGCTCGACATAACTCATTAAAGCTAATGTCAGACCAAGCCGACCAGGTCCGACGCGATCTCATTGCTTTGATGACGTCATGCAACAATGCGAAACCAATACTGCTGTTTAATGGCGTTCGACTACGATTGGACAAGTGCGACTAGTCCCCATTGTCTGAGACTGCATCCGACGGCATATCCCACCAGACCGACGGTATCCAAATATTCGCCCAGTCGCTTCGCGTCGGACCCTGTCGGCTTGGTGTGACATTCTCTTAAGTCAATAAAGCCCACGAACTATATTGACCTCATTTTAACAGCATTAAATTAAAGGTAATTAGTAGTGCAACGAAAGTAAAGCCTACGAAACCCCTGTCACTGAACCCTGGTGGATAGAACTGAAAGGCATTAGAATGTTTTCACTTAATACTGCAAACAGTTTGACAAACTAACGTAATTTGTAAGTCGTTGAATGGTAGCTGCAGATAGGTACGAACGAATAATAAACAGTTTCGTGAACAGAAATTTACATATCTCAGTTCCGCCACATCATGGATCCTGTATACCCAACATCGATTCAATTGTTTCTTATACAACTTATTTCTAGGAGTCAAAGTTCTCTGTTATTGGAAACACAATCGTCCAATATTATTATAAGAGAATATCGAAATTGAAAAAGCCGCATTACCTAGGGTGTCACAAACTTAGTGTCCTCGTTTGCAAGTGTGATGTATACAAGTTTTCATGATTTGGAAATTCATCCTGTGAAATAATTCGAAAAATGAGTTACGTGATTATATTACAATTTACAAGGACACTGTTCTTATTGTGTCAGCATTTGGTATTACCGCGTGGTCCGTTCAAGAATACTGTCTCCATATCCTCAAAATACGCTTTGAACAGAATAACCAGGACCTGGCCACCAGATAAGCGGTGTGGACTTTCTTGGACAGGTAAAACGATTTAGAACGAATGTTCTTTTTTATATGGCAGATGGTTGGGCGGGGTCCTTGCCTATCTAAGGTAGCCGATCTGTTGGTGTTTTCTGTGTTGTTTGGGACGTTTCGGGTGGTTTCCTTCAACGATTCGTCATATGACTGAAATAACCGTAAGTACGGCTTAAAACCGTAATCAAACAATCAGTTTCGATTTGATTGACCAAATTTGTGTACCTTATACTTCTATCCACAAAGGCCTTAGGTCTTTCAAACAATTAATTAACTGAACGTGAATTAACAATGTTACCAACCTTTATGTAGTTAACATCATGCATATCAGGTTATATGCTTAATGTTTGGTTATGAGGATGATTTTAATCAAATTGTGTTTAATTAACATAGATTTGCAGTCTTTATAAGAAATATTTAATGACAATCATATTCCTAATAATATATTTATTTTAGCATTTAAATGTAATGGAAACTTGTGTAGCGTCACATTTAAAACGTTTTCCTGTAGGTAGAACATTACGTCACGATTCCATTTTCTCCTAGGTTAGGATGCCGAAACAAGGACGAAGACCGAGACGTCGTCGTAATATACATCAGTAGATAATATCCATATAATTATGTCTTTATAATTATCATACAACAACTTCTAAATGCCATTTCAAAGAAAACAGTGAAGGAGATTGTTCGCATTTGGAGGAATATCAATTGGTTTATTAGTATTTAGACGCAATGCTGATATTCTTGTAACCTGATATCAAGTAAACGATGCTACACGAATAACAGTTGTTTCAGACAAAAACAGAAATTCTAAACGTATAGTCATGTTAAAAGATGTTGTACAATAATGGTCAAACTTGTGTTTGGTACAAATGCTTTGAATGTTAACAGTTAACCGAATATTCACAGACGTGATCGTATATATGATCTATGTGAGTCAGGTGAAATAGAAGACGTCTATCATTTCATTATGTCATGTCCTACACTTGCCAGCGAAAGGAAAATGTTAAATGATAGGATTATGTCCCTTATACCAGATGTTCTGTCACCAGAAAATGTTTTTCTAATTTTCATGGGTCTGGACTTCCCCTTCGAGAATATAAAATATGTCAGACTCAAATGTTGTCAATTTGTATGATTACAGGAACTTAAAGTTATAAAAATAGACATAGACAGTTGCCTACTATTCATAAGTGTACCCTTTATGCACTACATACTGTTTATGGTTGTTTGAGGAAACAACCATTAAGCAAAACCGATATAACTATCACTTTAACATGACATAAATGTAAAATACCATGTACATTCATTTTGTTTTTATATTTCTCCTAAAACGGAGATTATCTGTGAAAACAGACCAACTTATATAACAACATCGTGTTCAAAAACTCATATTATAAAATGACTTGATATTAGTCCATAGTGATGATAATCACCAGCAGTTTTGCAGATCAATTTTGTGTTCAGAAGCTTCAAGTTAAAGTCGTTAAATTCAATTATATAGCATCACACTTTAGCTAGGTTCTTAAAGTCTTTATTTATGAGAAGCCAACTTCTTTCACAAATTTCATTCAAGGCGCATATATTTTCCTTTCATTTAGGTCAATAATAAACTATCATAATTCCAACCTTAAAGATCCTTCAGAATAATTACTATTTTTAATAAAGTGCAAGTACATTATGCTGTGATCTAAAATAGCATAATAAACATTACTCGAATAATTTTCCAACGACAAATTATTTAGCCATGAACATAATAAATAACGACACTTTATTTGGAAATAATGTTTTCGTGCTGAAAAAAAAAAAAAATTACTGAACACCAAACCTTAACAAATATGCAAAAATCACGTTACTGGTTAAAATTGACTGGAAAAGTCGTACGCCTAACACATTTAGGTGTGGACTCGAATTGTGCATCTATCGCCTTCTAACAACTATTATTCATAATGATGTTGTGCTGTCTTTAATTCGGAGTCACATTTTCGTGTGCCACGACTGACTTTGTCTTTGCTTTTGTATCATTTAAATCAAGCTAAGGTCTATAATGAAGCTATATCTGTCCATTAGTGAGACAAATAACTGGGTTTATTCAGTGAAAGAAACACATGGTGATTTATGAGTAAACACATTTTGAGATGTCTTGAATTTACTTCTGTTTGACTCTCAACATCAGTATAATATGGGATCTTTCATTAACGGGTGCAGCTTTTACAGAAAATACAGAACATGGACGACTAAGAACCATTGCTACTTATACATATATTTGTTTGCTAAGAAAAATGTTGCACGGTAAAACCTGCGTTTAGATATTTAACGCGGTTATCGCTAAACATGTTTAGAAACATATCTAATGCGTAAACAACTCCGATGCAAACATGTTTGATGCCTTAAATGTTTAGCCAAATAAGGATTGCATCCTGGTGGATCATACGCGGTAAGCATGTACGCGTTTATACTGCAGGCACATCTTGATGTTTTGGTACATTCTTAATCCCAGAGCTAAGCATTTAAACGTCTTAAGGTTGGCCAAAGAGAGGTGTCTATACTGGTCATATACTTTGTGACCTGTCATGTGGATTTCCGTTGCAAATATCAAGAAAAGGCAGTTTAATGTTTTTAATGATTTATATGCTTCCTTGACGTTTATATATTTTTCCAGATTATTTCAGTTAAATAGCGGTAACTGGAACACCTTTACAGGGCAGAAACGAAAAGAAACCCATGGACTTCTCAAAGGAGTCTCACAATTTATTCGGGGATAGGTTACAGCGAAGTTTGAGCGTGAGCTCGACAACCAGTGGTCCGAAGACTATGGGCCAAACCGACTGGGTGAAGATAGTCGGGCCGCAATGTACGTATATGTTGTCCTTGAGAGTTATCATTGCGTATTAGCTGTCTGCGAGTTGTTCATCGATTCAATACAGTTTGAACATGGCTTCAATAATACAGGTTACCTTGACTTTATTAATAACAATCATATGGGGAATTTTATTACAGAGCAGGTCTAGTTTAGCTGTTGTTGCAACGATACGTGTTCAGACTGTATAATCGATCACCTTTCAAATGTATCCTTAAATCTAATAAAAACTAACCTTAACCCCAACGTGACCTTATTCCTAACCCTAAACCATATGCTAAATCTAACCCTAAATTAAACCCCTTCAATGGGCTCTTTCAACTACGACAGTTTTGTTCATCAATATGCTTACGGTGGTGATTCAACACTCTTTAAGCCATTGGACATGTTTAGCCCCAAAACGTGATAAACAGCGGATTTAATATGCTCTTGGACAGACGCTTAGGAAAACGCTCGGAATAAGGTTTCGATTCTAAACATTTTTATAAGTTATGTTTTTATAAATACGCAACAACAGAACAGTACATTGTACTAACTGTTGCCTAGTAATTCAAACCAATACTGAACACAGTGTACGTGTTGTGAAGCTAACCGTGCAAACAAATCGCACAGAATATGAGCTTAAAAATACGTTAAGGATCTTAACGCAGTTTTTACAATGTGCTATTAACGTGAAAATAAGCGAGAGAGAAAAGTCTTTACCACTCTTTTGTGACTAAAATCGTGTTAATGTAGTCTCGAGTGATTTTGTATGGGATCATCCAAGGCATCAGCTGGATGTCCTTAAGGGGATAGTATGATCGAATGGAGACAGCCAGATGTTATAACCCTAGAAACGGATTTTCCCATCTGGTGGATTTTATAAAGCTAGACAATGTTATCACAAGACGTCTCAATTTATACCTGTTTACGAGCTCAAATGTTTCAGTAAAAAGGGAGTTTTACGGTTTACTATAACGCATATAAGGTGAAAAGTAGACTGGCAAGTGGCTCTCAAGGCGATTTGGTTATGAACGCCGTGTGGTATTTGACTAATTTGTCTTAAATCGAAACCAGCGAAAGGATTTCGTTCCATAAAGAATGTTGGCAGATTTAACTTTTTGAAGATTTTGTTTCTTTGCTCAGTTTGTTAGTTTATGCTTCTGGGTGTCCTTTTACAAAACCTTTGCAACGTTAGGCCTACACGTAATTACTATATCCGCATATTGTCTTTAGCACTGGGCGTCATGGGAATTGCTTGCACGGAACGGTACAAAGGTTTTGTGAAATGGCCCTCTGATCCTTAGTCATACTACTGTAAATAAGCAAGTATTTTCTGAGAGATTAGCCGAGAAACGCGTAATGATCGTTTGTCTCTATTATGGCTAAAGAGTTCATTTCTACAGGAGCTTAATATTGTGTAACTTGTGCTTCCCATTCCGAGGTTATATCAATTATTTACTTCCTGGTGCTTCACAGGGGTGTTTATGGGGGACATGTGCTGTTTGATGGGATTATATAACAAGCTGGTAATATTTAGCGAATTTCTATCCACTTTGTCGTCCCATTCGGCATTTCTATAGTTGTTGTGGAGAAATATGCTGGACAGACAGCATGGCTTAGGCGTACATTAGCCGGGGAAGGTATTTTGGCCTTGGATTTTAATTCTTCAAATAAATTCCTTGTGTTTTTGATTGGTCCAATTGTACATCCATAAAAACACGCGCAACCCGTAAGATTTATCCACTCACGGGTAATATAAAAGAAACATGGCCGCCTTCGCTTCCAATTTTTTACAGATCGTATAGGTGCCACTTCATGGGCTGTTTTCGATGTCACTGGAATTTGACATTGTTACCAAGGTAGTGACAGCGGTCAGGGGAGTTAAATCTGAACAAAAACAAACAATGGCGAGGTCACATTTGTAACTTGTAACGTTTTCATTTCATATATAATGACAGAGATAATAAATTCGTCATTAATCATTTGAGCTTACCGTATATCAATCAATCATTTTGAGAGAATAACTGAATTTTGGGGGCAAAAAATATTCTAACAGACGTTTCCCAAATCACTTTTGTATTTCGTTGAACTGCAGTCATCGTCAAAATTGCCAGCCAGTGACATTTCGGC